>QKWP01001847.1:0-51021 GCA_003550325.1 Gigaspora rosea | reverse complement strand
ATAATGGCTATAATCAAGGACGAATCAGTGATATGAAAAAGAAAAAATGAGTATTTAAAGTAAATGGTCTCGGTGAAGAAGGTTATCTTTCTTTTCGCTATTGCTCGCCTTGTGAAGGCTGGCTCTATTGCCCTCCCTTACTCTCCCGAAGCCAAGCAAGTAATGTTGTTATATCAGGCTCCACGGCTGCAGTAGCAGTGCAAGGACCTGTTGTTCGGCTCCACGACTGCAGTAGCAGTGCATGTATATGGCTCTGCAGCTGCAAGTGGCAGTGCAAGGACCAGTTTTATTTTTGGCTCCGCGACTGCAAGTGGCAGTGCAAGGACAAGGACCATAATAAGAATGAAACCCCGCCTATATTGGCATGAGCATATATGCCGATTCTCTTTGCAACTATAGAAAGAGTGACGTTTTTCTCTATATAAAAGCATTTGAACCTATAAGTTATTTTGAGTTAATCCCTTTATCTGTAAAGGGCCAGTAGATTTTAAATACACAATACGACAGTTATTGCTGCGTAGCATGTAATAACGGATTTATTTTTTTTTTACGACGATCAGTGATTCAGTGACGCATTTGACTTTTAAACAATGGTACAAATAGATTTTTTTTTGGTGCTTTTAATTCTTTCGCTGTGCCCAAGAATATACACTTTGAAATTTGAGGTATTGCCTCTTTAGTTACAAATCCGAAGTGTGCGCATATATTATAAGTCTCATAGTGTTATACGTCTAGCCTTTAAAGGCTTTTACTAAATCTTGCAATCAGTATGTGTCAACGAAATTCCAAGTCCTACCTGCCAACGCTAATTCACGTCTGTAATACTTACCAATACCGATCCAAGTTGTCTTTAAATCCTGTAGCAATTTTTCCGGATGGTAGATTATAATTTAGTATTAAAGTGAAATTCTGAAAAAAAAAATCAAATTAAATTTTATTAGGAAAAAAGAAAGCCAAATACTAAAGCCCGTGGTGATTACTTACCTACTGACAAGGAATTGACAAAATAATTGAGTTTTATATTCCTGAAAATACTCACAAGGCTACAAAAAAATGGGTGATAGCATTGAATAGGTGGCGAAATAATTATAATATGCAGCTTTTTTCTTTATTATATTTTTAAGTATTTTAATAATATAGTCATTCGCATAACTATGAGAATTTTGAAAAAGTTGCCGACCTAATATAGCAACTTGAGAATTTCAAAAAATTCCTGTTTTAATAAAGTTTTTTGCCAACTATAAGAATTTTAAAAAAAATCTGCCCATTAAGTCTTGCGCAATATGAAATTTTGAAAATTGTCGTGCAACTATCAAAATTTTAAAAAATCCTGCTTTCGTACAATCATGAAAATTTTGAAAAAAAACTCTATATGCACAATTACCTAATGACCAAATAACCCCCAAATGACCCAAAATCTGAATGACCGATAATGACCGGTCATTTAAGGGTCATTTGAGGTCATTTGAAAATTTTTCAAATGACCAGGTCATTTACCATTACTGCTATACGTACGTATGTATGTAAACTTCACTAGGTAGGAAAACATACCCTTAGTAAGAAATCAAAAAGCCAGACAAGTAATTAGAAGAACATTTCGAATATATTATTATCCATGCTATCGGTTTCAACACTATACTATAAGCTCTTAAAAAAAGGTTTTAATACGATTTCCGATGGCGTCTTCTGCCGTTAGAGTCAAAAATCTATATGAAATACGGGCCGGACCGGGCTTGGGCCGAATTTAAAATAAAGCCCGGACCGGTTTGCTTAGCAGGCTTTTTTGTCGGGCTTGAGCCCGATTTATAACAAGGCCCGGCCCGGTTTGTTAAACGGGCTTTTTGTCGGGCTTGCGCTTGAAATCAGGCCTAAAAAAATTTTTCAGGCTCTGTTTCGGGTCTTAGAAAGCCCGACCCGACCCAGCCCGTTTTGCACCCTAGGTGCTATTTGACCATGCTTGTCAAATTTCTTTTAATGAAGGTCTTTTATAGAACATAATTATTCAAGAATCACCAATTGTAGTTTATATAATAGAAATAATAAATATGCATGTAATTGCATGCAATTGAGATTATAAAGATGCATACAATAGAGATTATAAAATGCATGTTAGTGAATTATGAAAGCTCAGAAGTTATTTATATTCATCCTGTTTATCTATTGCACTTTATACTCTGTGCATTATTACAAGTATCAAGTTGAATATACCATAACATGCATAGGCCCGAACCTGCAAAAAAAAAAACATTGATAATAATCTTGAACAGAAAAAAAAAACTTGCTAGTATCTGCACCTTTCTAGTAATAACCATAAAAAAAAAGTTTTGGATCAGAAGAATGGAGTAAAATAGCATATGCACTTTGAGCAATGTTTGACACATCTTAAAAAAAAATAAAAATCAAAATCAAAGAGCAAACTTGTGAAAAAAAGGTGTATTTTGCTAAACTTTCTTATTGTTTAGTAAAACTGATGTAAAAATAAAAAAAAAATTAAATAAGGAAAAATAAGGGATTGTATTCTCAAGTATAATAGAAGAGCACATAACAATAGTGCAGTAAATACCATAAAAACCAACTATTATGTAACAATAAAATAAATATAAGAGAAAATAAAGATCTGCTATTTTAAAGTTAGAAGTAAGTTTATAAGTTAGGGTAAGTATTATGGTTATAATATATATAAACTAGATGCTACGAAAAGGGACCAAATTGACAAAACAAAAGATCTTTAGAAATTAATTTTTATATTGTAAATCTTATAATATATCATAAGAAAATGCAAACTTTAAAAAACAATTTAACAAAATTTTATTAATACAACTACTTAAGTAAAAAATAATTTTAATCTTATTCTAATTAATTTATGTAAAAAAATATCTTTTGAAAAATTGTCAATTTGGTTCTTTTTTGCAGCACCTAGCCTATATATAGAGTACAACAGGTGCAATAGAAACTGGGCTAACATTTCTTATAATAAGCATCAGTGGATAGCTACCTACAACTAATAATAAAGTACCTTAAGCTAGTTCTATATAGAAAAAGTGGATTTAGAAGCTTGGCAAAAAAAAAAACAAAAAAAGGATTCAGTATTTTTTTTAGATTTCTTATTTTAGCAAGAATAGGTTTAGATAATTCTTGGCCTTTTACATTAGAAGAATAGGTTTAATGCATCTCCTCAGCTTTTTACTTCAGCAAAAATGAACTTTAGAATATTTTTCTGGTTTTTTACTATTTTTTTCTTTGTAATTCAAATCAATTCTCTGCTTATTTTTCATTATATAACTTAATAATATTTAATAAAGAAAGTGTTTAATATAAAATCTGAGTGAGAATAATAACTCTATGCATTGGTGATAGTCACACTAGAGTTATTATTGCAAGGATAACCTAATTCATAGCTTATATAAAATTGAGACTTATATGAAAAAAGTAAAAGCATATGATTGTATACAATAAAAATTATAGATATACATATCTGATATAATAGAAATTATAAATATATATGCATGCAGCAGAGATTATAAAGATACATGTAGGAGTAAATTTCCTGCTTTCTTACTTCGCTTGTCTTGTTACTTGTTCTCTTTAATATCTAATTATAATCTGGTTCCTATCTCTCTCACTCTTTCTTATTTATTGTACCTATTCTTCTGCTTGTTGTTATATATCAAGAGTTGAAGGCACTATACCATAGCATGGTTTCGAACTTGCTATTTTATGTTGTTATGTGTACTAAGTTGAAGGTGCCATACTATAGTGTGGGCTTGAACTTGCTACTTTATATTATAATATATATATAAATAGGATAAAATTAAAATTTAGATTTATAATATTTTAACTATTAAAATTAAATTTAACTGTAGATACCAAATTTATTTTTGGTATGAAATTAATTTAATGGTTGAAATTAATTCAATAGTTGAAATCAATTTAATTATTGAAATTATTTAATTATTGAAATTAGATATTATATAATATCTATTTACTATAAGGATACCCCATATAAGATGATTCTAATTGGTCAATTTCAAAATTTTAATTATTAAAATTTTACTAATAAATTATAATTTTGAGCTCTAAATAAACTTATTTAAAATATAATAAACACCAAAATAATATATTTTTGTATACTAAGTAAGTTATTTAGTGCCCAAAGTTATATTATATTAGTAAAATTTTGCATTATACAGAATTTTTTATATTTTATTAATAAAAATATAGAAAATTCTGCATTATACAAGCTTTAACTAATTAATTATAAATTTGGGCTCTAAGTAAACTTGTTTAATACCAAAAATACATATTTTAGTATATTTTCTCAATTTTTCAGATAAAGATAATCAAAAATATATTTTTGATAAAAATTACAATTTTGCTCATCTTTATTTCAAAAATTAAAAAAAAATAAATAATTATATACTAGAATAATATTGTTTTTAGTGCTGAACAAGCTTACTTAGAGTTCAAAGTTATAATTTATTAGTAAAACCTTGCATGATACTGAATTTTATATTTTTATTAATAAAAATATAGAAAATTCTGTATAATACAAAATTTTACAAATAAATTATAACTATGAACCTAAGTAAACTTGTTTAGCACTAAAAATTATATTATTTTAGCATATAATTATTTAAAGATAAGTTTAATGTTCACTAGTGATAAATTTCACCAATTCAATTAGATCAGAAACAATTTTGTATAACAAAAATAAGAATTTTTTAAAAAATCACTTCTAACTAAAAATTTTGTCTATGAACCTACTTTTTTTTATACAAAAAAAAGTTTCTTGTAAATTTTGATATAAACTATATCCCCTGCCCCATTCTAGTTCTTATTCTTACTCTAATATTAAAGAGATTTAATTTTTATTTGTTTTGTTACATATAATTATGTATAGATAGATAATCACTAGTGAATTTCACTACTGGTGAATGCTAAATTAATTCATTATTTAATTTTTTTTAATTTTTGAAATAAATATGAATAAAATTAGCAAATTTTTAGCAAAATATAATATTGTTCATCTTGATTTGAAAATTTAATAAAATCAAAAAATATGTACCAATATAGTATATCCTTTTGTATTGAACAAGTTTACTTAAAGCTCAAAATTATAATTTATTAGTAAAATTTTGCATAATACTAAATTTTCTATATTTTTATTAATAAAAATATAAAAAATTCTGTATAATACAAAATTTTACTAATAAATTATAACTTTGAGCTCTAAGTAAACTTGTTTAGCACTAAAAACTATATTATTTTAGTATATAATTATTTAATTTTGTAATTTTTAAAATAAGATGAATAAAATTGAAAATTTTTATCAAAATATAATATTGTTCACCTTTATTTGAAAATTTAAAAAAATCAAAAAATATATATCAATATAGTATATCTTTTTGTATTAAACAAGTTTATTTGGAGCTCAAAGTTATAATTTATTAGTAAAATTTTATAAAATTTTGAATTTTCTATATTTTTATTAATTGATAATCCTCCTATCAACTAGAGAATAGCAAAATGTGGCGTGCTTCCATCTAAAAGTTTTTTCTTACTAAGTCAATGATACTTGTCCACTAATTGAAAGTTGTAGAGCTCGCTGGGACGCATTTAACAGTAGTTAGATTATCCAAATTGGCCTAGTAGATGGCGAGCAGTATTAATTTTTCAATTAAAATTTACTGTGCGGATACCGCACAATTCATAAACTTTTTCTGTGCGGCGAATAAAAAAAATAACTGAGAAAATGTTTGCAACTATGTGCACTACTTACAAAATGACAATTTTCTCTGAACAGTATCCGCACATCTACTAAAAAATGTGCGCAAAATTTGTTTCTGTGCGCTGCACACAGTCCGCATAATGTTGTTAGCTGAAATTGTTTTATGCTTGTAGAAATATTTCGACATTTGATATTTAGGCTGCCGAAATGTCTAAATATTATCGAAATCCTAAATTATGTCGAAATGTCTAAATAATGTCGAAATGTCTAATTAAGAAATATATATAAAAAAACATATAGTAATAGGTTCGCTATCCAAACAAGCTCTAGCGTTCATACTTTAACATCAATACCTCTAGTCTAGGACTAATTATTTGACCCTATACCAATCAACTCACGCATAAACTACTGACCTCTCGGTTCTAAAATTTTCTAAACCTCAAGGTCCTAAACTATATGAAAACACAAGCATAAGCAAGATGTCTAACATACACCAATATAGCTAAAGAGAATCAGGGCATCATTCTGCATCATCTGTTTCAGGTCCCTGCACTGCTATTGCAGCTGCGGAACTGTATGTAAATATCACGAAGTAGGGATGCGAATCGATTCTAAAAATCAAAGTCAATGATCGAAACCTCAAAATCGTTTTAGAATCGATGATCGAATTCTAAATATTTATAGTTATTTCTTGTATTGAGTGGCCCAATTAGATTCTATTTTTATTATTTAATACTGTAAGTTATTAGGTTTTACAAATAATATGAAGCAATGTACAAAGTTTTCTGGTTGTTTTAAAGCTATACCAGAGCTTATTGCGCTTTGCAAAAATGTGTGACCTCTGCAGATCATGGTGTCATTTAAAATCACGAGAAATCAGCTGATTTTTCAATTTTAAAGATTTCAGATCAATAGGAAATTAAAATTTTACCATGTAAATCACAGGGTCACACTTTTTTGCAAAACGCTATAATTAAATAGAATTTTCATATTTACAACTTTAAAACAAATTATATAAATAATAATACGTATTATTAATAACAAACATAGACATTATAAAATGGCTACCGGTAAGTATAAACTATCAGTTTAAAGTTTAAATTAAATAATGCGCATTAACAACAAATACAGCCATTAAAAATAGCTAAATACAAAATATGGTCTTAATATTTTTAATAACATGTGATTTATTAATAAACACCATATTTAAAAGCATAGAACATTTATTAAAATTTTAGACTTCTAAATAGATAATATAAAACGATTATATACTAATGCTACATACTTTATTGTTTATTTTAATTTAGACATTTAGTCATATAGCATTATATTTAGTCAACAATTTAAACATTTAGTTACATGTATTTATTTAGTCAACTATTTAGACATTTAGGCAAATTTAGACTTTTGACATTTCGAAAAAAAATAATGCCATGTCGAAATATATTTAGACACTAATTGCCTAAATAGTTGATGAAATTAAGTATTTCGACTAACAACATTAAGTCCGCACAGTGAAAAATGATCACTGATGGCGAGTTATCATTGAAAACGATTGGCTGACTATATAAAAATCTGTGACGGAAATTACATATGAAAATCACTATAGGCAAAATGTGGCGTGCTTCTATCTAAAACTTTTTTTTTACTAAGTTAATGATACATACTCACTAATTGAAAGTTGTAGAGCTCATTGAGATGCATCTAATGGTAGTTAGATCATCCAAATCGGCCTAGTGGATGGTGAGTTATCGTCAAAAAATAATTGCTAACTATATAAAATCTCTACGTAAACAAACATTGGTTACATAGAAATTTTATATAGTCAGCAACCGTTAGATACATCTTGACGAGCTCTACAACTTTCAATTAGTGGGCATATATCGTTAACTAGTAAGAAAAAACTTTTAGATAAAAGCACACCACATTTCGCCTATAGTGATTTTCATATATAATTTCTGTCACAGATTTTATATAGTCAGCCATTCATTTTTCAACGATAACTCGCCATCCACTGGGCTGATTTGAATGATTTAACCACCATTAAATACACTCTACAACTTTCAATTAGTGGATATGTATTGTTAACTTAGTAAGAAAAAAACTTTTAGATGGAAGCACACCACATACCAGTTGATAGGCGGATTACTAGCAGATTATCAATTAATAAAAATATAGAAAATTCAATATAATACAAAATTATACTAATAAATTATAACTTTGAGCTCTAAGTAAATTTGTTTACAAAAGATATATTATATTGGTATATATTATTTTGATTTTTTTAAATTTTTAAATAAAGATGAGCAATATTATATTTTGATGAAAATCTACTAATTTTACTCATCTTAATTTCAAAAATTAAAAAAAAAAATTAAATAATTATATACCAGAATAATGTAGTTTTTAGTGCTGAACAAGTTTACTTAAAGGTTACAGTTATAATTTATTAGTAATATTTTGTATTATATAGAATTTTTCTATATTTTTATTAATAAAAATATAGAAAATTTAGCATTATACAAAATTTTACTAATGAATTATAACTTTGAGCTCTAAGTAAACTTGTTTAGCACTCAAAAATATACTATTATAGTATGCATTTGTATTTTATAAGTTTAATTAATACTCAAAGTTTTAATTTATTAGCAATATATTATATTTAATTATATATATTATATAAAACTTTGGCTTATCTACTCTCTATAATATTACATAATATTTGTCATAGTCCTATCTATCAATATAATTTTTGTATATAAATTAATTTTTTATATTTTAATAAATTTTAACTAACTATTAATATAATATTTGTATATAAATTAAGAGTAAATTTTTTCATCGCCTCATGCAATGCGCCTTTATGTCACTCTCCCAATCAAATTTCAAGATCAGGTGTAATATTACACGATCAAAAAATTCAAAACAAATGTTCGTTTTGTCAAAAATCGTTTATAACTTAAAATTGAGTATATTAAATTACTCTTAGGATTCTAACAAAAAAAATTCCTGCAAAATTTTACTATAAAATCCCCTCTTACCCATAAACACAATCTATACCTTACCCTAACCCTAAACAATGAAAAAAACGTGTTATTTTAATTGTTTTAATTTTACATTACACCTGATTTGATGATCTGTAGCAGGTGTGACAATATCGCACATGCGATATATAAATTATTTCATAAATTAATTTCTACATTTTAATAAATTTTAGCTATTAAAATTAATTTTAGCATTTTATTTTTAAAAATTTTTGGTAAAATTATTTAATAATTTTTACTGTAGAAATTATATAATTTTACCCTATCTATAGATATATAAAGGAGCTTTCAGAAATTAGCTGATTTTTGTTTATTATGAGCCTACCCAGTGTTTAAAATTCAAATTTGATTTTATGTTCTCAAAAAAAACATATTTAATTTTTTAATGTTCTTAGTAAAATTTTAATGTTATTTATATAGGAAAATTAAAATTTTTTTAATATTAAAAGAATTTATTGAATGTTCTCAAATAGAGAACATATTTTAATAATTTATATTCCCAAAAATTGTATAATGTTCACTGAGAACACTGAGAACATTGAATTTTAAACACTGAGCCTACCCTACCTATCTATATCTGATACTCCAATTAGCCAATCAGATTTTACAATTATTAAAAAGTTAAAAATAATATTTAATAGTAAATAACTTTTATTTACTAGACCAAATTTAATTAGGGTGGTGACATATATTATATAATATAATTTTACTATACCCCTACCACCCTCCCCCTACATAAAAGAAATTTGATTGGCTAATATGAAATTCTATATTTAACATACAGTTCTGGACAGCATAAGATATCCACTTTTTATATATAAATACAAAATTGCTTATAATTTACAAACAAATAACTTTAAAAAAAATCTGTTTTACAAATTTGTTGCTTTTAGTCTAAACTACAATTTTGTAAAATAGATTAAAAAGTTATTTGAGTCTAAAGTTAATATGTAATCAAAAATTTGGCGTTTAAGGGTATTTTTTTGGCTTGTGTAATGCATAAATTTGCAGATCCCCTGCTCCTGATTGGCCAAACCGCCAGTTTGCCAATCAGGAACAGGAGATCTGTAAATTTATGCATTATACAAGCCAAAAAAATACCTTACCCTTAATATATAAAAAAATAGGGTGTGGCGACTTAGAGAAGTTGCCAGGTTGTCACCCCTCCAAGCGACAGGTCAAAAGTTTGAATCCTACTAGCAACGTTTTAAAAAATAGACCTGTGTTATGGTGACTGTGGCTCAAGATCGGTTGGGTAAAAATACCTGTAATCTTGGTTACACCATCTTGAATGGAAGCTTCTGAGCGAATTGATGTATTGTTACACCAACAAATCCAGGAAACCAGAAAAACAGAAACCCCTTGGCAAATCTTGAGTAAGGAGGTAGACGGACGGCTACGACGGTGCTACCAGAAGAGGTGCGTGCCGGGCCAGACGACAAACCTTACGAGGGTTGTAGTAGACGATATCAGCAGTTCACAGAAATCCGGACTGCGAGTATATGAGTAAAGCCGTAGAGTCGATCGCCGAAAGAAACTGTACGATTAATTGTGTGGGACATGTATCATTCTGGTAAATTCTATGTCAACCAGTTTGTTTGGTATAGTGCAGCAGGTCGTTTCTGGGAATTCACCCAAAAGAGGTGTCATACCGAGTAATGTTAGAGGTTAAGTATTAGGGGATTGATGGGCTTAGCGGATAATTAGAGGATTTAAATTAGGCAATTCCCGTAGTTGGGTTGCAGGTATGGCAGCTAGTATGGAACCTTAGGGCAGACCACTTAAATTAGACACCAAAAGTGTACGTATAGCTAGTTGTATTCTCGTTACTGCTATATAAGTACGTCATATCTTAAGAATCCTAATAAACACTTGTTGGCAAGACTGCCTAAGTTAAAAAAAAAATATATATATATATATATATTGTTTTTTTAGATTTTTAACCAATCAGAATTTTTGTTATACAAAAAATAGCCAATCAGATTTGAGTATAAATCTCAAAATTTGGTGCTTTTAAAAAAAATTGGATATCTTATGCTGGCCCGAACTGTAAGATTTTAGAGACCCCCTCCCCCCTAAAATATTACATAATATCTGTCACCACCCTTATTCAACTACCAAAATGATCCTCTCAATAAAAGAATTCTAGCAAGCCCAAAATTATTAAAATCCAATTATAGGATCTATAGATTTGTGTTACTATAAAAGTTCTAATACTAGGCTAATGCATAGCATTATATGTTTGGAGCACATTATATGATGTTCATCATATTACACAAACACATTAATATGCATATGTTGGTAATATTAAAGCACAAATATAGATATGCGTGCGGACAGACAAAAAATTTCCAAATTCCATTTCTGATAAGATTTACATTATATATATGCAAGTATATCAAAAAAGTAAAATTTGTCAAGATTTTTACAATTGAAGCACATTAGAAAAGTAATTTTTGTATCACTTTGCATAGACATTTATGGACCGTCGCTACGCTCTGGCCAATAATTTATTAAATAATATCGGGAATGATGCTAAAATCAGATGATGCTGAAATCCATGTGACACCAGTATGCAGTGGATTTCCTAAAATTTCTGAATCTAGTGTGATGATCATGATAATCACTGAATTAGTAAAAAAAAAACTTCGCACTGCACTATACTTTACATACCTCTTCTTGTATTGTTTCTTTGGAAACAGTGCCATCATACTAGATTCAAGTGAATAGAAGTAAGTATAAAGAAAAGCATAAGCTTATTCAAAAAACTTACTATCTATAAAAAAAAAGTTTACTGTCATTTGCTAAAATTAGTGAAATATAAGGAAGCGAATTAGATAAGAAAGAACAAAAAAAATGTATAGAAAAAATATACAGAAAAAAAAAGAAGCAGAAAAAAAACAAAAAAAAAAAGCATGCCAGCAATTCCAAAAATTCCAGAGACTCTGGAGGAGTTGACAAATCCAGAATATAGAAAAGATTTTCTGGGTCACATGCATTCCAGCACTCCGACCTAGTCCTAAAATTGGTGATGATCATCACATTAATGACTTTTTTTGTATTAAACATGATAACTACGAATTTCTATTTGCTACTTATTTGTATTCGCGGAAGATTCAAAGATTCATATGTATAACAATATATTTTAGCCTTTGCTGTTTTAACATTACGATATTTTGACTTTGAAATTATTTTGTTAAAACTATATATGGACGGTTTTCTTAAACTGCTACTTTTTTGTAATTGCGTAAGATTCAAAGATTCGTATGTATAACATTATACTTTAGCCTTTGCTGTTTTAACATTAGAAGAAAATAAACAAGGAATTTTTACGACATTACTCGTCCTGACTTTGCTATTTTATAAAGAAAACAATTATATTTTGTTACTTTTTTTGAATACATTAACAATTAAAAGTTAACAGTGCAGATTGTAGCTAAAAAGTGTCCTTTAAGCATTTATTATTGGAATTAGATAAGAGGTAGTAGAGTTGGATATTTGTTAGATGCTTCTATTCAAAAGAGAATACTAAATTACATTATGATTTTTGTAAAGATTTAAGTATCAAGGCTACCCATGAACAGGCTTTTGAATATCAGCCGAAATTTATTTTATTTGAGGCTGTTAGTTACAGAGAAAGCAAGTTTACTTACGTTGTAAATTGAGAAGACAACAGTATTAGAATTCCTACTGATGTTACTTTAACTCCTGGATCTTTAAAAAAATTAGTAATTTGTCACTTTGATAGTGAGAAAAGTATTAAAGCACTAATCGAATTCTGCATACGAAACAAATCTTAGAATTACGTGAGTTTTTTGGGATTGAAAGATGTTTGGAACATATGTTGCATTTATACCATTGTATTTCTTTAGAGATTTAATTTTTTATAATTAACGGATTGAGAAATACAAAAATTTTATATGAAATATGCTTATAACAAAAAAAATAAGATAAGTTTTTAATTTGGTTTAAATCTTTATGTTTATTTATTTATTTATTTATTTTATTTTTTTTTTTTAAACAACGTTGCTTTGATAGTAAGAAAAGTATTGAAGCACTAATCGAATTCTGCATATAAAACAAATCTTTGAATTTATGGTTTCATCATATTCTAATAAATTAGTAGCCTTCTTGACAAATCTTTAAGATTGAAAAATTGCTTCCAAAAATCTTTTTAAAGACCTTTTTTAAATCTTCTTTCTGTTAACACCAGCATTTCAACAATCTTTTTTTGCCCCGGAATTCTCTTATTTTTTTAGCCAGGGATTTTTTGTATTTGCTTTCTTCTGAAACTTGAAATAGCAAAACCACCTAATATTGCTCAGCCAACTGAACCAATTTCGATATCTAATCCTAGGTAATATTTTCTGGTTTATTATTCATATTGTAATAAAAAATTATGAGCTGTATATTAAAGATTTTTGCATATTTAGTAAAAAAAATAATTGACAGATTGAGAAACACAAACCTTATATATGAAATATACTTATGACAAAAAAAATATTTCAAATAAGGTAAGGTTTAATTTAGTTAATTAAATCTTTTTATTTATACTTTTTATTTATTTTTCTATTTTAATTTTTTTTTTTTTTTGAGTAGCAATCATAATTAACAGATGTAAATTTATCATAATTAAATCAGATCATAATAAAATTTGAACTTATTTTATATCAATTTTTAAATTTTTGGACCTTTTTTGTTAGGTTTTTTTTATAGTTAAATTAGGGTTTAGGGTTAGAATTATTAGAAAAAGGATTTTGGCAGTGCATATATTTTTAAATTGCGATCTCTAAATATCACAATAATCTGGTTTTATTATAATCTGCAATATTTATTATATGAAACTTAAATAAAACTTTTATACTTTTTATTCAATTTTTTTCGAGTGGTTGTGACTGATTATACAATCAATTTTAACATGTTATATAAATAATTAAACTTTTATATTTTAAGCTATATAAAGTTAATTTTTTGGATCTCATAACCCGGCCAGATCTTATTTTGAAAATTTTTTGAAAAAAATTTTTTATATATTTTAATAGTCAGATGGGATTTCAAAAAAATTTGTTTAAAAATTTTATAAAATTTTATATATAAAATTTTTAAATAAAAGTTTGGCCGGCCAGGTCATTTTTTTTTGTCTCATGTTATGAGATCCAAAAAATTAACCTTATATGGTCTTACATGTATTTTTTTTTTATAATCTGTATTCTTTAACTAAACTATTTATTTTGAATTTTTTTATTGCAAATATAATGTTCATGGAGTTGATCCTTGCCATGTCGGATTATGCCTCCTTCTATTTTGCACTGTTTCAATGTCATTTAACATTGTAAACAACTTATCCATTTTATTGATTACACAAATAACATAGTTGAAATTATTTGCTGCAAGTTCATGCTCAAAATGATCTGCTATACGTCTTACGGCTTCAACTTTTTGCCTACAGATCTGGATCATTTCTAGATCAAATACTTCTCACTTCTCATCCATTTTAGCCAAGGTATTTCCCAATCTTGAACTAAGTGCTTCATCATCTTTATCTATTTCGATCAGATTATTATCTGATTCATGGGAAGCTATTGAAATTATTGATTTCTGGGTATTAACTTCTGTTAGCATATGTTCATTAGTATTCCAAATTAGAAAAGGATAGTCTTCTCTCCGTTTGAAGTTTGTATACAAAAGTCAGATGCCTTACTGATGTGCATTTGACCAGATATTTACAAATGAGAAAGCGGGAATTAAGAAATAATAGGCAGCTGCAAATCCAACATGCCAAATCAATAAAATAACGAGTATGATTATTATTATCAATTGGTGTTGTAGCGAGCTGACTCCAATCTCTCTTGAAATCATCAAACCAAGAGGGTATTATTCGTCCATGGCCCATTTAGTAAAGACGAATAAGTTGGTTAGGAAGGAGGCACTTACAAATAATTCATACAGCATAAACAAGCCGTGGCCTGTTAAAGCGGTAAAGATAGCAGCATTTTACAACCCTCCAGTGGGACTCTATTAACATAATTGTCTTGCTAATTGGAATAGTTGTTTGTGCTGACTGAGCCCACAGTGTCCACCTTGTGATCTTATACCATTTGGACCATAAGTATGCCCAAAGAAGCACAAGGTAGTTTTCGAAACAAAAATCGTACATTTCACGGACTGCGGCAATATGGATTTCTTCAGCTGTTAAAAATAGTCTGACAGCATTAGCTAGTATTTTTTGGTGCATATTGAAGTGTTTTTTTATAAGAGTAACAACTTCATTTTGTAATTTCACTGGAATATAATATAGTATTCGGGATCGATTCAATTTAAATCAGACTTGAAGGTGGAGTTGATAAAACTAAATTCTTCAACTGCTTCACTTGGTTGATACTGGGTCTGTTTGATTTTTTTATGGCTTCTAATTTTTTTCTTTATTGCCTTCTCTATATGCCACAGACAAAGTTGTACATTAATATTAGACTATACTTCTTTTGTAGCATTGATTTAAGTGAAGTCTTTGTCGGTAAAGAAGTTCGATGGTTGCAATCCTTTATTGCAAAAAAAGCGAAGAAAACCAGTAAGTGACTTTGTTCTTAGCCCCATTTGAGCATTATCGGATGCATCTATGGTGTTCAGCATTAGATATGCGATTGGAAATCTGGCGCCATGGGTGCTGCTAATTATTCCATAAAGTTCAAACTGCCCTCTGGCTGTTTTATAAGGTGCGTCACAATGAATGTTTGATACAGGTAAGAGTTTGGTTAGTAATAGAGTTATAAATCTGATTGCTATAACAAATTAATCATTCCACTCATAACAAAGCTCATTTTTATTGTTAGAATCATTTAAAAATCGATGTGCTGAAATAAAAGGGGTTTCGTCTAGTTGAAGAATTACTATTAAAAGTAGACCACCAGTAATTTATTTGTTTCGGAGTGACCTGTAAAGCATCATCAAACTTTTGATAAATTGCGTTCTTAGCTGCACTGGATCTATGTGAAGGTTCTGCATAATTTCTCATTTTATTTCTTCTGGAGTTGTAACATCTACAGGCTTTTCATGCTAAATGTTATAACTAAGTTTTACCTTTGCTTTTTTTGCTTCTATATCTATACCAATAATTAACTTCCCATGACAATCAAAGCAGTCCATCCTTTTGTGATTTGATTCCTTATAATCTTGTTTTAATTCATGACACTGAGAGCACGCAAGGTAAAATTTACTAACTTCAAAATGACGCACTGAGTTAGTAGGCCCAGTTGTTAAACTATGAATATAAAAATATTTAATTTTTAATTTTAGATTTTTGGAGTTTAGATTAAAGGTTACTTATGTCCATCTATACTCGTCACCTTCCTCAATCTCATCAACAATTAATTTTACCAAGAGTTTTGTATCATTATGCGCATTTGTCAGTATATTATCGTCAAGTTCAATACACAAGTTAAAAGAAACTCCAGAGTCTTCTTCAAGGTCGGAAATTTTATTGAAAATATATTCTATGATATTGTTAAAGGCAATTTCTTCTATGCCCTTTTCTAATTGACTTTCTGTTCTGTTATTCGTGCCTTCAAAGTTATTATCAGATGGAAGAAATTGTTTCTCTGCTTTCTTTTTGAACTTTGCAAGTAAGCATCTGGAGCATGTCTTGCAAGATTTGTTATCAAGAATAAATGCCTCTGGGGTAAAGAAGTGCGCTTGCACAAAAAGCATGATTTTTTATTATCAGTATCCATGTTTTGCTACTAAAAGAGTAATATAAGTTTTATTTTAATTAGAGATTTATTTTAATTGTTAATGACTTTGATACTTTATTTAAAAAGAATTAGCTTGAGAAATAAGTTAATATTTTTTTAAAGTAAGAATTAGTAGTCCTTTTATAAATGTTTGAGATTATAGTGAATTACTGAATATAATATATCTTGTTATTTTTATTAATAAGAATAGGCATAACATGTATTTTCATCCTTTCACATGAGTTAAATGCATAGTTGATAGTAAATTATTTGAATTACAGCATTGCGGCTTTGTTGTAATGCATATATATTGTGGAATTCGCCATCATGTATAATTATACACAGCAATTCCATTTATTAATTGCATATATGCACTATGTCACTATACACTGGTCGAAATTAAAACATTCAGTAATAAATCAGCAATAATTCAGTAACAATTCAGTAAACATTCAGCAACCATTCAGGTACCGATTCCTGCCACTCAGTTGCCACTCAGCTATCATTCAGTAAAAATTCAGTAATATATTACTAAATTTTTACCAAGTGGTAGCTGAGTGGCAGGAATCAGTACCTAAATAGTTGCTGAATGTTTACTGAATTGTTACTGAATTATTGCTGATTTATTACTGAATGTTTTAATTTCGACCAGTGATATTAAAGTTATGCTTGTTCCAAATTACAGGTAACAGGTAATAAAAATTGGAACATTGATAATATGGCCACGTAGAATTACAGCTTTGCGGCTTTGTCGTAATTTGCATATATTGTGGTAATTTGACCATCAACTATAGTTATATGTTATATTTATTTATGTATATATTGCATTACATCGCTATATTGAAAATATGCCTAAGGGTGTGGCGACTTAGGGAAGTTGGTAAGTTGGCACCCCCCAAATGGCAGGTCTAGGGTTCAAATCCCACTGGCGCGCTTTGGAAAAATAGACCTGTGTTACGGTAACCATTTCCTGTCGATCGGTTGGGTATATTATCTGTAGTCCTTGGTTACCATCTCGAATGGAAGCTTTCGGGCGAAGTTGTGTCCGGTGACACAGACAAATCCAAGGAACCGGAGAAATGGAAACCCATTTGGAAAGTCCCGAGTAAGGAGGTAGCAACAATCTTCGACGGTGCTACCAGAACCGGAATATCGGAAACCGGAGCTGGAGAACTGGACGACATGACCTTCGGAGGAGAGGGTCCACCAACCTGGCCGCCAGAGTCGTACTGGAGGAAAAGGACCTATGTTCTGGAATTAGGTACCAGGGGAAGAAAAACTATAGTAGCACCTAATGCTGGGTAGATTAACCCTTCCAGGCCAACTGGTTTGGAAGTTTGGGGCACCTGGTGATGGACCGGTAGGAAAGTAATGGTGGGTACCAGGTCGGTGTGAACCTTACAAGGGCAGAAGTAGGTAATGGTAGCGGTTAGGTACCCCCTGACTGCAAGTTGCTTGCCTCGGTGAGTGCGTAAGTTACCGAAGTGTAGGTAATACCTGTGTGGGACAGGGACTGCTCTACCAAGTTTACCTGTAAGGATAAATTAGTCCTAAGGGGATGTAGGTAGCATCTGGGACTGTCTTCGACTGACTAATGTATCGGAGGGCTGTACCAGTGATCACAAGTAGGATTGACATGCGAAGCGTTGGACCAGAGGGTTTAAATAGGCAATCCCCTAGTTGGGTTGTAGGTATGGCAACTAGTGTGAACCTTCAGGTGGACTACTTAAATTAGACAACCAAAAGTTGTACGTGTGGCTAGTTGTACTCTCATTCAATGTAACTCAATTGTGGGTGCACCCAAAGAGGTGCCCTTGATCTACAAGCTTGATTAAATAAACTCTC
Source organism: Gigaspora rosea (assembly GCA_003550325.1). Taxonomy (NCBI): domain Eukaryota; kingdom Fungi; phylum Glomeromycota; class Glomeromycetes; order Diversisporales; family Gigasporaceae; genus Gigaspora; species Gigaspora rosea. The sequence continues at coordinate 32,677 of QKWP01001847.1, read as the reverse complement.
ACCCAAAGCAGAACTTAAAAAAAAAAAAAAAAAAAAAAATATGCCTATTCCAAATTACAGGTAACAGGATAACAGGTAAATAAAAATTGATTATTGATAATATGGCCACGTAGAATTATGGCATTGTGACTTTGCCATAATGCAGTAATTTGACTGTCAACTATAGTTATACGCAGCAATTTGTTTTCATTTTTTATATTTATTTATGCATATATTGCATTATATTGCCAGGACCCTGAGCTATTAGTATATAGGTCACTGAACTAGATGCATAGCCAACTTAATAACTTTTTTAGATATAAGATTTTAGATTTGCTTAAAATCAACAAAATTTTAAAAAAAGTTAAATTTTCAATTTGTGTATTTTTAACTAAATTTAAAACAGTTAGAGATTGCAAATGCTTATTTTTGGTACTGATAGGGCATGGTTTACTGCCGTAGATTTCTAAAAATAAGTTATCTTTTTTTAGATTTAAAAAATCAGAAATAATTTTGAAATATTATACTAGTAACTTTTTAAAAAATTTGTACACAATAAGAAAGTAGCTTATTTTAGAGATATAAATCCTAAAAAGGTTTATTTATCTCAATATTTACTTTTAAAATTTATTTCATGTACTAATATGCATTCTGATGTAAATAAATACAAACAAATACCTTTTTTATTATTATAATAATAATATAAATTAATTTTAAATTTTAAAAGCCATTATAAGCGATTTAATGATCCAAATTTAATAATTTGGTACCATTCGAATCGTCTCATCAAGACGAATCAAATGGTACCAAAATCATTAAATTTAGATCACTATAGCACAAGATATTAATAATTTTATAATTTTTATAAAATCTTAACGATCTTGATAACAAGTAATCCAAATTTGATGATTTTGGTACTATTTGATTCGTCTCGATGAGGCGGTTCGAATAGTACATCATCAAAATCGGATCACTAGATCACAAGATATCTATGAAACGTTTGTATCAGAATTTATTTATTTATTTATTTTTTAATTTTAATGGTGAGATCTTGCTCTTATCTTTATTAAATTTAATAGAAGCTTTTTACAATTGAAAAAAATTTCATTGTTTAAATCTAATACTAAGAAAAAGAACTCAGACATATAGCTAGATAAACAAAAGTAAACCTAGTACTTATCTGTGGCCTAAACCAATATATCAGAATTTATATAAAGATTTTTATATAAATTACGTTACAAATCATTTTTTGCAAATATCTTGTGATCTAGTGATCCAATTTTGATGATTTTGGTACTATTCAAACTACCTCATCGAGAAGAATCGAATGGTACCAAAATCATCAAATTTAGATTACTGGTTATCAAAATCATTAAGATTTTATAAAAATTATAAAATTTTAATATCTTGTGCTATAGTAATCCAAATTTAATGATTTTGGTACCATTCGATTCGTTGTGATGAGACGATTTGAATGATACCAAAATCATTAAAATTTGAATTATTAGATCTCTCACAATAGTTCTTCAAATATTTAATTAAATGCTATATAAAGAGGTAGTTTATTTTCAAAGTTAAAAATTTTATTATTGTTTTTAATTTAAAAATTAAGAATGGGTTATAGAGGTTTTTAAGCTTTTTGTTTAAAATTAAAAGAGTAGCTTATTTTTGGAGTAACATATTTTCAGAAATATTTTATTATAAGTTAAGTAATATGTTTGCTTATTTTTAATAAATTTTTATATATTACAGTCAGACCTCTATAAATGCAACCTTCATAAATGCAATACCTCCCCAAATGCACTTTTTTCTATTCCATAAGATGTTATTAGTGCTAAATGCACGTTCAATATTCTGTAAATGCACATTCTCTTGAATAACATTTTATATTACACTAACCTCCCTAAATGCACGTAGCCAATTAAATTTTAGTATTTAAAATAGGTTATGCAGTTTTGGTAGAAGTTACACAAACCTGATGATCAAATTTTTAAAGCTGCAATTTAATTGGCTCACTCCAAATACAAACCTCCCTAAATGCATGTTGTAGGCTTGTCCCTTCGAGTTGCATTTATAGAGAGTTGACTGTATATGGTAAAAATGCTTATTGATATTAATAAAAATGCTCGCTTAGGTGTGTGCCATTTATTACATAATATTTTTTACTTAGTAGCCACCTCTACCCATATATGGTGTGATCATTTTATCTAATTCTAATTGATTAATATAACATATAGACATGATCACTATCTCTAACCATGTATCCATGGTAAAAATTACGTAATAAATGGCATGCCTCTTAGAGCTATTATAAAAAATTTTAAATTTTTTGTGACCTATATACTAATAGCTCAGGGTCCTACATCGCCATATTGAAGGTATGATTATTCCAAATTACAGGTAACAGGTAAATAGAAATTGGAAAGTTGATAGAATTATGGCATCGCAGCTTTGCCGTAATTGGAGATTAAGCCCGGATAAGGCTTACCCGGGTAACCCGCATAAGCATTCCTTAACCGGGTTATGGTTATGCTACCCGGGTAACCCGAATAGAAAATAAATATACATCACGTGAGAATAATGAAACAATATTATTGGACGAATTTCCTAATATACCACTAAGCTTAGCCATATTAATTTCTGTCAAAATCATATTTGGCAATGATAATGCTACGAATTAAAATATTTGACTAATTTAGACAGGTCTTAGATCTTTTATTTTAGATTATGCATTTAAATGTAGTGTTCCGGCCTGGGTCGGAAATTTTCTAACCCGGGTCATCCCTAAAAAAAAAAAAAAGCCGTTTTACACTATTTTTACCTCTCCCTCCCTTTCTTTCTCTCTTCTTTTCTTTCTCTTTCCCTTTATTTTTCTCTCTCTCTCTTTCTCTCTTCTTCTCTTTCTCTCTTTTTCTCTCTCCCTCTCATGACCCGGGCTAAATGTCTAACCCATCGGGTCACTATTATCTAACCCGGGTCAGAACACTAATCTTAACTTTTAAGTAAAGTATAGACTATATTTTCAAACATGTATTTAACATTTTATAAATAAAATTTATTTGAATTTATTAACGTTAAACGAATTTGAATCTGCGAATTAATGTTTTAAACCAATTTTGGTTTAAAGATTATCTATAATCATGTGAAACGTCTATTCTTATATAATCATAACCGGGTTAACCGGGTTAACCGGGTCAGCTGGATTATTTGAGATTAACCGGGTAGTTACCCGAGTAAGAGTTTAATAAGCAGACGGGTTACCCGGAATTAAATTTTAAACCGGGCCTAATCTCTAGCCGTAATGCGCATATATTGCGGTAATTCGACTATCAACTATAGTTATTTGCATCAATTTGTTCCTATTTGTTATTTTATTTATGCATATATTGTCACAATCGTATGGGAAAGCTTGATACTTTCATGCTGAGTTTAACTTTGTTAAAAGGTCACATAATTTTGGCAGTAATCAATAGGACAGAGATATTAAGAATTTATTAGGCATTTGTTATAAAAAGAATGTATGATAGTTTTGGAGAGCATATTAGATACTACATCAGGTATATGATATCATAAACTAAGGCCCTTTATATACATTCTAAATTTCAGATAAGTTTACGCTCCAATAGCTACATCTACACCTTTTTAAACTGGAAAATATCCAATCCCTCCAAGCCTATTTAGAAAAAGAAAAAATTACTTATGAAACTTACCACTACCACTACGTTTACACCATTATTACTGTACTATTATGTTTACGCTTTTTGCCTAATACTAGAAAGGTAAGATTAACATGACTATAATGATACAATTATGGAAGATATATGACAACTTAAAGAATTATAATATACGGAAGTGAGAGACAAGGAAAAAATTATTCGTTACAATATTGCTATATTGAAGATATACTTATTTCAAATTACAGGTAACTGTAAATAAAATTTGGCTACGTAAAATTATGGCATTGCGGCTTTGGCATACATCCCATATTGAAAGTATGCTTATTCCAAATTACAGGTAACAGGTAAATAAAAATTGGAAGGTTGATAAAATCATGGCATCATGGCTTTGCCATAATGCACATACCGGTATATTGTGGTAATTCAACTATCAACTATAGTTATTCATGACAATTTGTTTCTATTTGTTATTTTATTTATACATGTATTGTCACAATCATATGGGAGAGCTTGGTACTTTCATGCTGAGTTTAACTTCGATAGTTGACGTTAGGTCATATGATTTTGGCAGTAATCTATAGAACAGAGATATTAATGATTTATTAGGCATTTGTTATAAAAAGAATGTATATTTATTTAAGGATAGTTTTGGAGAGCATATTAGATACTACATCAGGTACATTATATCGTTCTTTATATACATTTTAAATTTCAGACTCCAATAGCTACGTCTACACCACCACTACTACGTTTATACCATTACTACTGTACTACTATGTTTCTTGAGTCAATCAAGCCAATAAGAATACATAATAATACCTAATATTAGAAAGGTAAGATTAACATGACCATGATGATACAATTATGGAAGGTATGTAACAACTTAAAGAATTATACAAATACAGAAGTGACAAGGGAAAAATTATTTGTTACAATATTGCCATATTGAAGATATGTTTATTTCAAAATACAGGTAACAGGTAAATAAAAATTGGCCACATAGAATTACGGCATTGGTATACATCGGCATATTTAAGATATGCTTATTCCAAATTACAGATAACTGGTAAATAAATTGTAAAGTTGAAAGAATTACGGCATCGCAGCTTTGCCATGATACGTATATATTGTAGTAATTCGACCATCAACTATAGTTATTCACAGGCAATTTTTGTTTCCATTTGTTATACATAGGGTCCGAAACGGGCCGGGTCGGGCCGGGTACCTGTGGACCCGGACCCGACCCGTTAACTTACAGGCCCGGTATGGACCTGACCCATTAACATATGGGCCGGGTCGAACCCGACCCGTTAACTTATAGGCCCGGCATGAACCCGGCCCGTTAATTTATGACCCGGTCCGACCCAACCCGTTACCTTATAGGCCCGGCATGGACCCGGCCCGTGTTTATTGGGCCGGGCCGGGTCGGGTTTATAGTTCAATGGACTGGGCCACCCAGTACAATTATCATGTGATAATGCACTATTTAATGTAAAGTAATTTCATGTAACGCTAAAAATGTAAGTTTGCGTAATACAGCAGAGCTCTAAAATTAATACGTACACTATTTAAACCACTAATATTTTTCTAATTTTAAAATTTTAAATTTTAATCAATTAATGAAAATACACCGCTCTCAAAGTAATCAAAAATTTTATAAACTGAACTAGTGTAAATACATTGCACAAAAAAGAAAAAAATAGCTCGGAAAAAAAAAAACAGCACAGAAAAAAGGTAAAAAAAAAAAAAAAACCGTGCAGCAAAAAACTGCACAAAAAAAAAAAACCCCCCCGCCAGTCTAATTCTGGTCATATTCGTCATCACATTCTTCCATATTATCCAACCAATCTTGGCCACATATCAGCATTTCGACTGATTCTGGGTTAAGGTTTGACCGATAATCATTGATAACTCTTCCAGCCGTACTAAATACCTGAAAATAAAGTATAGGCTAGTAATCCTTAAAATAATAAAAAATAAGTTGAACTCCGAAGTTTACTTACTGCTTCAGACGGCACTGAAGTTATTGGAATCGCAAGGATGTCCCTTGCCATTGATGACACGGCAGGGTATCTTGGAGCATTTATTTTCCACCAAGCTAGAACATCGAATGGCTCTAAATGAGAACGGGGGAAGAGCGGATCGGCAAGATACCGCTCAAGTTCATCAAATTCATTTCCAACTTTAGTATTATTGGCACTAAGAAAGGCATCGAAATCATCCATTTCTTCATCTTGAAGATCCGAAAAATTATTTATTGCAGTATTGGTTGTATGCTGCATATAAGTTGACCTGTAGATATCTTTAACTCTGCAATAATAGATAATTATTAGAATAATACACAAGCTAAGTTAAAACGATCTGCCTTGACGAAGGTTAAATTCAAAAACAATAATATTCTAACCTTGATTTAATTGAAATCAACTTTTCCTCTGCTACAATACATGACAAGTTCATTTTCTCCTTGTATAAATGAGTTAGAAACGACATCTTATAACGAGGATCTAGAACTGACGCAATACAGTGCATTTCACCCGCATCCGCCCAGTACTTATCAAATTTAGATTGCATTGGCTTGGCCATTTGATAAAGAAAAGGATCTAAATTAGTATTGTTTCGTTCAAGATGTACTCTAACTTTTAACAATTGAGGAAGAAAAATGTTTGCTGTAGAATATTTGCTTCCGGACAAAACTTCGGTAACTGTGTTAAAAGTATAATATCATTAATCTGTGCTCAAAGCAATATGTAATAGTTATATCCTGGATAGTTAGGTATAAGCGGAATTTTGCAGTAAAGTATAATTGGCCGCATAAGCGGCCGATTATACTTTACTGCAAAATTTCACTTATACCAAACTACCCAAGATATAATTAATATTACTTACTTTCATAAAACGGTTTCAAGAAACTGCAGAGGCTCTCTGCCTTTTCCCAATCTTCTTCGAACGGTGCGATTGGCTCAAAACTGGTATCCCGGTATGTAAGACGATCAAATATACTTTTATATGGGATGGTGGACGCCAACATGATGTACGTCGAGTTCCAACGCGTGATCACATCAAGAGCTGGCCTTTGACTTGAAACAAGTTCTTCACAAAACCCGGTTATATAATCCTCGAAGATTTGTTGACGACGTTGAGAGCTGTGAATCCAATTCACACAACCTCGGATCTATAATATCAACGATGAGTAAGTATGTCAACTCCTAGAAAGACTAAATTATTTACTTACCTTGTTCACAACATCTTTAACCATTTTAAGTCCATCGGTGACTATGAGGTTCAAGATGTGGGCACAGCAACGTTGATGTAGTAAATTTCCATTTGCAACGAGCATATTTTGTTCGTCAAGCCTGCGTTTTATATTGGTTATTGCGGCATCATTGTTGGATGCGTTATCTAACGTAATTGCCATCATCTATAAAATAATAAATTTGTTAATAACATATACTGTACAAATAAAAACCATCTATAAAACACTTACTTTGGACGTAATGTTCCAATCATCAAGACACTGCAAAAACGTATCACTAATAGCAATTCCACTGTGCGGTGCAGGAACTAATCTAAATGCTAAAACTACCTTCCGAAGATTCCAATCCTTATTGATAAAATGGCCTAATAAAAACATATAATTAAGTGACTAGAAAAAATGAATACATGATAGAAGAAATACATACATGTAACTGCCATGTAACCAAGATTTTGGTTCGAGGTCCACAGATCGGTTGTAAAACTTAAATGCCCGGGTGCTTCCTGTATCATTATACGAATTTTTGTTGTAAGCTCTTCAACACGAATTTTACAATCCGCACTTATTGTTTTTTCACATATTAATTTAAACTGTGGTCGCAAATTTTTAAGAAATTTTAAAAATCCCTTGTGTTCGACCATGTGAAATGGGTATGCATGCATTATGATCATATCCACCAGATCTTCACGACTTTTATCTTGTGAAAATTTGTAATTAGAAACACCTGATGGAGACAACTGTAATTGTTGTTGCGATTCAGGATTAAGGTATTTACTACATCTTGTTTGTTTTATGTGCCGAATCAAGGAACTTGTTCCCGAACTGGCATCATGTTTAAAAAAATTTTTACAGTGCGTACATTGGGCACGGTCCTCTAGAATTATATTGTTTTATAAATATATATATTTATAAATACATTTTTAACATAATTTATTAATTCTTACTTTTTTTAGGATCTTCGGGCTTGACAAAGTGTCCTTCTTTGAATACCCATGACGGTTCTTTACCACCCCTTTTGCGTTTTTTGATAGGTGTATGATTTTTTACAGGTAAGGTTTGTTCAGAACGCGTACTACCTATACTTTCATTACCTTCCGAATCCATTTTTATTTTAGTATTATTGTTCAAATTGAATTGTTCACTAAGACTACAAGTGTATGATATTGCTCTTTTTTTTTAAAAAAAAAAAAAAAAACAAAAAAAAAAAAAAAAACACGAAAAAAAGGGGTACAATATCCTTTTACTGCAATTTTTAATTTCACATGTCTTTTTTTCCGTTTTTACACACATCTCGAGAAATTATAATCTGATATATACATATAAAAGAAGTAAAAAAAGTTTATATAAAGAGCATAGAAAAAATTTAGTTTCTTTGAGCACTGTACGTACGCACATATCTTTATTTAAGTTCTACAGTAGATACTTTCTAGATATATATATATTAAAATAACAGGTTTTGTTATAGCAATAAATATAGTTTTATTCGTAGTACCGGGTATGTAAAAAAATAAGTTAAAGCAATATCTAATTATATAGAGACTGTACTAAAACAGGCATTATTGGGTTTTTGACGGGTAGAGGTCCGAGTTGGTAAAATTTTGCCAATCGATTAGTTGCCAACTATAGTTGGCAACTAATCGATTACGGGATCACGTGACCTGACAATCGTTAAGTTGTTTAGTTGTTTAGTTGTTTAGTTGTTTAGTTGTTTAGTTGTAAGTTGTATAGTTGATATTAAAGAAAACTAATTCGTTTTAAAATATTTCGAATATATTCGAAATAATAAAAAAAAAAAAAAAAAAGGGTGAGAAGGATAAAAGAAAAAGAGGGGTAAAAAAGAGAGAGGGGTAAAAGTAAGAGAGGGGTAAAAGGGAAAGAGGATAAAAATCGTTCAAAACGGTTTTTTTTTTTTTTAAGTTTTTTTGCTCATTTTGTGGAATATATTTTTATAATCTATAGCAGCTTACGGATCAAATGGGCTTAAGAGATTTTGAACTTTGTTTTTTTTTTTTTTTTTTTTTTTTTTTTTATCCGGTGATTTGGGTTGAAATTTTCATAACGGGTATGTAATCGTTAAAGATCTGCTAATCGTCATATATCGTTTCAAATAATTACGATTATAATCGATTTATAGATATATAACGATTTAATATAAAAAATGATATATATCGATTATAGATATATATCGATTTTTATCCAATTAATCGATATATAACGATATTTTAATAATCGATATAAAACGATTAAGTGCTATATATCGATCAATATCTATATATATAATTTCCCGATGTTATTGCTATTAATAGTAATAGTTGTTTGGTTGATTAATATAAGTTTTAGTTGGTTGACAACTAGTTGGTAATTAACGATTAATCATAATTGAACTAGTTGGTAATAAATCGATTAGTTGTTTAAATTTTTTTTAAATCGATTAGTTGAAAAGTTGCCAACTAGTTGGTTTTTCAACTAACGATTTGGAACTCTATTGACGGGTCTATTTATAAAGCCCGGACCCGGCCCGGTATTTTATATACCCGGTTCAGACCCGGCCCAGTATTTTTTTAGCCCGGCCCGAACCTGGCCCAGTATTTTTTAGCCCGGCCCAAACCTGACCCAATCAATTTACGGGTCTAAAATTTAGGCCCAGACCCGACCCGACCCGGCCCGACCCGCAAATTTGCGGGTCTGACCCGGCCCATTTCGGACCCTAGTTATACATATATTGCATTACATCGCAATATTAAAGGTATACTTATTCAAAATACAGGTAACAAGTAAAAAAATTGGCCATGTAGAATTGTGGCTTTGGTAATTTGATCGTCAAACTGTAGTTATACGCAGCAATTTGTTTCTATTTGTTATATTTATTTATGCATATATTGCATTAAATTTCCATATTGTAAGTATGTTAATTCCAAATTACAGGTAACAGATAAATAAAAATTGGAACATTGATAATATATATGGTCACGAATTTCACAAAAACTCGTGCCCACGTGAAATCTTCTATTCAAACTCATGTGAAAGGTCATATTGATTTCGCATAATGTTCAAATCAAAAGCACAAAAGAAAAGGTCTTATAATTTACTAATTGCCCTTTGCTTTTACAGAATACTATATTAGAATTTCTTGTTCTAAATCATTGGTGTAAAATTGTATGTATAATGCTAAGACTTTAGCATAGTAACATTTTGACATTTATGTATTTTTCATTTTATTTAAATAATGATCTATGCTAATTTATCATCTTTTCTTTTAATGTGCTATGAAACTTTAAACTAACGTTTACTATATGTGCAATAATGACGTTAATTATATTCCTTGTAGTTGATAGTTCTTATACTTGGTGTTTCAAGGAAAAATCAGACTTTAGGCTTTTAAATTTATAACTTTTGGACTCAATCTATCAAATTTTAAAAACTGAGTCCGGTAGGACCCCTGAATACATTTATATCACATTATTTTTTTATATCACCTTTGGTTGTACACTTAATAATACAATTTCCTAAAAAACATAAGTGTAACTATACAATTTTGATATTTTAATACTAGTAAACATAGTAGATATCACATCAATTATCATGACGAATGCTTTTATAGTCTATTCAGAGGCCCTAGTTCGGTAAGTTATAAATTTAAAGGTCAAAGACTGATTTTTCCATCGAGTCATCTATCTCTTTCTTGTTAATATTTAACTTTTTTATGCCTAGGGTTCGATTGCCTTAGGCTTAAGAATTAATATTGTTCATTTTATATCAGAGACAGAATGATTATACTAGAAGTTGAGTTGCCAAAGATTATTCGTATTACCTTATGTTGCCATTTCTAAAGTGTAAGTAAAATATTAATGAGTTGCTCCATTTATGAGAAGTTTATTATGCAATAATCTAGTTGGATGAGTATAAATAATTTTAATCTAGCATTTAAAGTTACCATTTAAATTGTGAATTTATTTTTAATTTCCATTAATTTAGTAGGTATTAAAGAATATAAGTTATATTAAGCGATGCATTAAAATAAACTTTTTAAATAATGCACAATTGGATTCATTTAAAAAAAAAACTTCGTATTAAAAATTTTTCATCATTACTTTAGCAGTTAAATATAAAATATTTATTTTTGATGTTTTGAAATTGACTATCTAAGTTCTAAATATTTATATCATTTATTTCATATTAATTTATTTAGAGCATATATTAATTGATATATTTAAATAAGCTTTCTTTGCAATAATTACATTTTTGGTAAGGTGTTTTACGATTATCAGGTTCAGCAATGAATATATTAAGTGATGCATTAAAATAAACTTTTAAATAATGAACAATTGGATTCATTTAAAAAAAAACAACTTCATATTAAAAATTTTTCTCATTTTATTCTCATTAATTTAGCAGCTAAGTATAAATTATTTATTTTCGATGGTTTGAAATCGACTATGTTCTAATATTTATATCATTTATTTAATATTAATTTATTTAGAGCGTATATTAATTGATATATTTAAATAAGCTTTTTTCACAATAATTACTTTTTTGGCGAGGTGTTGTATAATTATCAGGTTCAGCAACTTTTGCAAAATTTATACGGATTTCTTTTAACAGGAGTTTTCCACAAACATTTTGATGTTTTTTTTGCCATATAAGCTCCTATTACGCCCTATTTTATTTTTTTAAAATCGGTACTTTTAAAATTGTAAGTATAAAGAAAAATTAATTTATTTGTTTGTATTAATTTAAACGATGAATAATATAACTTATTCATTAATGTATTTAAAATAAACGGTTCAATTACATAACACTGGCCTAATTGGTAAGTATAAGGTTATTATTCATTGATGTAATTATTTAGAATACTAGTTTTTTTTTTGATAATTCAAGTGATTAATTATTTTTTTTACATTTTATTTAAATGTGTATTTTTTATACAATAAATTAACTTATTTTCTTTAAATAATTAAAATTGATTTTTTTAGAATCAATGCTTGATTATTTTTCATATATCAAATCTTTTTTTACCAATGTCTTTAAGTTTATTAATTGGAGTTAAATCAATTACATCCTTATAAATAAAAAGCTATAAGTTGAAATTTTTTAATGCGATCGTATTTCATACTTGTAGTTTATTAATTTCAAATGGGGTCTACATGAGTACTGCCAAGGAAAAGACTGCTATTGGGCCTTCAATTAGATGTTGTACCAAATGTAATCTCTAATAATTAGGCTTTGTCAGGTCTGAAAGCCCAGTGTCAGGTTTTTTTTGATGGCACTTATTATAGTTAATTTTTATAATTTTTACAATATGTCCAATTAAAAATTATTATGTGATCACGTGATGTCTGATAGTAGTCGGTGATTGATTTTACATGTGACCCAAAATTTCACCTATATCCTGGAGTGGTTGTGGTAAACCTGGTAGAGCATTACCTGTCCCACACAAGTATTTATCTACACTTCGATAACTTGCGCATTCACTAAGGCAAACAACTTGTAGTCAGGGGAATACCCTGCAACCGCTACCATTATTTACTACTGCCCTTGTAAGGTTCACTCCAACCCTGGTACCTACCATTATTTTCCTACTGGTCCTCACCGATACATCCCAGACTTCCAATCCAGTTGGCCCAGAAGGGTTAATCTATCCAGCATTAGGTGCTATTATAGTTTTTCTCTGGAACCTACTTCTATAATATAGGTCCTTTTTCTCCGGTGCGACTCCAGCAGCCAGGTTGGTAGCCCTTGTCAGGACCCCTGAATACATTTATATCATATTATTTTTTTATATCACCTTTGGTTGTATACTTAATAAACAATTTCCTAAAAAACATAAGTGTAACCGTACAATTTTGACATTTTAATACTAGTAAACATAGTAGATATCACGTCAATTATCATGACGAATGTTTTTTATAGTCTATTCAGAGGCCCTTTCTTGTCCCTAGGAACAATATCCGGTTTTCCGGTTTCAGTCCAATATTCCAATTTTGGGGTCATCTAAAGCCATGTGCATCACGTGACATAGAGCCAATAAAATTGCTTGTTTTAATCGACATGGATCAGCTCGATGAAGAGAATAAAGTGAAAAAAAGTGAAAAACATCAAAAATACAAAAAACGAGCATCTAAACCTACCTTGAGAAATTAACAAAAAATGTTAGGAAACAATTTTACTATATAGAACATTCTAACTCTAACTCCAGACTAACCCTTACTCTAACCCTAATCAAAAAGTCAAAAACACATGACCACACACGGCTTTAGACATACCCCAATTTTGGTAGCACTATTAAAAATCAGAGCTACCTTCTTGCTCGGGACTTGCCAAATGGGTTTCCGTTTTCTCAGTTCCTTGGATTTGTCTGTATCACAAGACACAATTTCGCCAGTTACCAGAACACAGATCTATTTTTTCAAAAGCGTCCCAGTGGGATTTGAACTCAAGACCTGCCACTTGGGGGATGACAACTCACCAACTTCCCTAAGTCACCACACCCTCAGAAACAATTTTTTAAATCTGAAAGATACAAAGTGTACATAATAAATAAAAGTCAATTTTTTAAAAAAATAATCAAGACAACTGATCATTAATTTATAGTAATGGACAAATTACAAATCTATTATGACATTATATATTAATAGTTGATCAAGATATCACATCTAATTATTAATATAATTTTAATAAATTACACAAATCGATAAAATTACATTTTTAAAATTTTCTCCTCAAGTCTTAGTTACAACTAGAGCTGCAGACATTAGAATATCAATGAACATTTACTATGACATTTGACGTGACATATGTGACATGACGTTTAATATGATTATATGTAAATTTTATATGACGTGAAGAGTGATGTATTACCTTGAACCTTCTAAATGTCTGCAGCTCTAGTTACAATATATAACATTTTTTAAACAATTAGATTACTAGAGCTTCAACAAATCAAACAGTATAAAAATATGAAAAGCTAATATTACTAAATAATATGAGACCCTTTCAAAGATAGGCAATTATTTTGCCTTCTTTCACAAAATTCTTTTGGAGTTTTCAAAATCTTGACGTAAAAAATAGTTTGTTAGATGCGCATGGATAAAGCTTTTTGTGAAATGCATTCTTGAAAGGAGGGTACCTTATAAAAATTTAGAATAATTTAAGAAAAACCATTTCATAGTATATAGATTGCAATTTTGCTAATAAGGTTTTTCTTTTTTTTTAATGCAACCTATATTTACAGTAAAATTATATTCTTCTATTATTTACACTTTCACTGTATTATAATTTATTGCACCAACAACACTTTACAAGAATACATAATATGGGCCTGGTGCTAAGAAAAGGGACGAATTTAACAAAAAAAATAATAGACACAAAAAATTAATTATCTTATAAACTATTGATCAGAATTCTGTAATTTTTGTACCATTCAATTCATCTCCATGAGACAAATCAAACAGTACCAAAATTACAGAATTCTAATTAATAGTTCCTGAGATAATTAATTTTTTGTGTTTGTTATTTTTTTTGTTAAATTCATCTCTTTTTTTATCTATATGACTAGTGAATAGCTTGATACCATGTTTCTTTCAATGAACCCAATTAGTGGTATTTTTGTATCAACTAGAATAATTACAAGATTTTTTTATGAAGATGTGTACATGACTGTAAATAATATAGTTCATTCTTGACAATAAACCATTTTAGTACTTCGTTCTTTTTTTGTTAAAAAAGCTTTTAAAATTGTTAAGAATATTTATATTACATAAAAATACTTTCATAAATCAGCGAAATGTTAAGATCTATTGTTCTGCAAGTTTATAGAATATAACGAAAGGCTATCTTTGTGAGCAAGATTCTTTTAATATTACTTTTTTATCTCATTTTAAGTTACTCATTACAATATTTAATTTTCTGAACACTCACTACATCCGTGAGTGTAGTTTCCTTTTAGGAAGCCCTTGAAAACAGATTGAAAATGGCAATTTACTATGAAAATCGAATTTCTTATATGAGTATCGATCGTAAAAAATTTATTCACCTGATCTGCGTGACATCTCGATCGACTAACATGCAAATTCTTATTTTGAAGTTTCCCACAGCATAATTAAAGTTTAGCAAATCAAGAATGGCAAAGTGCAAATGATTTTTTTTTTTTATTCTCATTATTAATAAGCAGCGCCAATTACCGTTGATTATTTACTCATATTAGTAGATAATATGTTTTTATTTATCGTGGAGCAATTGTCTTGTTGTTCTTGAACTCGAACCATTATACAAAACGATTTCAAATTCGTGAATTGACTTTTTTAGCCTAAAGCAGTTTAATCAAACAACAGAAGTAAATTTGGAAAATTCACATTTCACAGAGTTGTTTAAGGGCGTTAATAAGAACATTCAAAATGATACAATAATTACTCAAATATTATAATAATAAAAAAAATGATAAAATTACCTTACGTTTTCTGTTACTTTCTCACGTTTGGTCACATTTTTTGGATACGATCAATCAAAAACGTTTAAACGGACAAACTCTGTAGCGAAGAAATAGATTGTAGAGATATAGATAAAATTGGTAACCATATTCATATTAGTTTTTCACATTTTTGTTGTCGTTATTATTGTCGTATTGTTTTCCCACACTCTGATCACGTTTTCTAGATACGACCAATCAAAAACGTTAAAGCGCACGAACTCAAAATTAAATAATATATAATAGAATAATAGAAAATTAAATAATATAATAGAAAATAAATAATATAATAGAAAATTAAATAATATAATAGAAAATTAAATAATATAATAGAAAATTAAATAATATAAGGGCATTATAACGTATATTTGATATAATTGCGAATTTCTCATACATGTGATCGTGACCATCTATGCTTCCAATTTTCGCACGTGCAAAATGATTGGTAAAAATGTACAGGACACTCGTGACGAGATGATAATTTTATGATAAAAAAAAAAAAATAAATAAATAAATAATATAATATAATAAAATATAATATATAATATATATACAACATATCCTAATTTATACGGCCGGTGCTACAGTTACAGAATTCAGCCTACATGTGAAAATGTTGTTGGGAAATACGGTGATCCAGAAATCTCGTGATGAAATAACATACGGCATAGCCATAATTGGGTAGTTACCCTTTGAGAAATGTCTGCATCTCTAGATATACAGGCGTGTTTGAGGTAAAATAACGTATGATCTTAATTCTCTAGTATTCGAAAAAGTACAAAAAGGATATAGTTTCGTTATTGTTATTAACTATAATCTTCGGATAATTAAATTAATTAAATAAAATAAACTCATATTTTAATAAACACAAAACCGGTTTTATAAAAAATCGTGTTGAATCACCAAGCCATGCCTCAGGCGAATTGCCTTGTATTAGATCATTAAAATTTTGTCCACTTTACCCCGTAACAGTGATCCAGTGATTGGAATTGTATGATTTTGTTATAAATCAATTCTTCTCAATGAGACGAATCAAATAGTGGTAAAATAATATAATTCCGCAGATATCGCAGGTGTATCAAAAATGCCCCTTAACTTTGTGTAGCATTCGAACATCAATACGTCGTGACCCTATAAACAGAATCAATAGACTTTGGTGCTATTCGACTCGTCTTAATAAGACGAACCGAATGATATATAAATCGTTAGATTTGAATTAATGGTTCACTAGTTATGATAGTTTTTTTTTCTTAACTGCGCCATAATACATATTCGTCTTATTATTTCTTTCCCGTGTAGAAGTTAATCCCCTAACAGCTGGGGCCGAAGGTTCCAGAGGACGATTTTTTCGATTAAAGTAATTTTTTTTATAATTTTTGTCATACTGACTTAAGAAAATTACAAAACAAATCTTGCTTTTAATAATATAATCACGTTAATCAAAACTTAAAAAACTCTTACCCTTAATAATACAATATCATCGCGTCGACTAAGAGAATTATAAAAAAATCTTTGCTCTAAATAACTCTATTGTGTGGCTCAGAGAATTTTAAGACCTTCGTTTAAATACAGTAATACTACTATTGCGACGGTTTAGAAATTTTAAAAACCTTCACCCAAAATAAGCATCGTGCAGACCAAGAGAATTATTTCTCAATCTGATATAAAAATTTACAACCGTTGAAAAATGCTTTTCATATACCTACGTGAGAATCGAAGAGTCTGGAAAGATCTCCCTATTCTATCGTGAATAAGTACCCTTTTTAAATTTTTAATTTCAAATATCTTGACAACTATTTAATCAAATTTGATAAAAATATTTTTATAGATTTATAAAACTCAAGTAAATTTATCGAGATATTGAATTTTAATATATTGTCAAAAAAGTCCCGGGCAAAAAAAAAAAAAAAAAGCTAGTAATGAAAGAAAAAAACGGAGGGAAGTTCTTTGATCAATAAATTAAACTTTGAGAAGTAATAAAAGACCATGGAATAAATCAATTATTGCCCTCGAAGCGGACAATCAAATTCTCCGATTTTCACATGGTAAAAATTAAATTCCGATTAGAGAAAACTAGAGCTGCAGACATTTAGAAGGTCCAAGGTAGTACGTCACTCTTCACGTCATATAAAATTTATATATAATCATATTAAACGGCACGTCACATACGTCACGTCAAACGTCATAGTATATGTTCATTGATATTCTAATGTCTGCAGCTCTAGAGAAAACTCGAGAAATCTGGAAATTTCATGAATTCCCCACGATATGACGATCTGTAACCATTCACACCTTTTGTGGAAAATCGAAGAATTTGGAAATTTAATAAATTTAATTGAAAATCCAATTAGAGCAAGTCTTTTAAATTCAGGAAATCAGTGAATTTTCGGGGAATAACAAGAACTACCGGGGAAATTAACAAGTATTTCCAAGGAATAAATAGTATAGGTATGTATTGAACGCTCGCAGATCACCATATCATGGGAAATTCACAGATTTCTTATTGCCCCCACCACTTCTGATTGTTTTTTGCTAATTATTCACATATCGAAGTATCTACGTTATTAATCAATTTTTGATATTCCGATGATGTAACCTGGAGATCACGATATCATATGAAAATCGGAGAATTTGTGCGATTCAAAAATTTTATAAATTTCCGATAGATATGTAATATTACTAGATTAGATAGTAGAAACGCACCAAATCTTTAATAAAAAAATTTTTTTTGAATATTTAAACAAAAAAGATAAAGTTTATTATTATTATTATTATTATTATTATTAAGTTATTGTTTAAAAAAATTTACTTAGAAAAAAATTTAGTGTTTCCTCACCCTAAATGATTGATAGATAGACTATTTAGTCACATCTTTGCTATAATCGGAATTTACTAATCTAAAGTTTCGGATTTTCGATTTTTTGCAAGGTATATGGATATCGTTCAACACATTTTGAAAACCACAGTAAAATTAAGTCGAAAATCCCGTCATATAACCATATAGAAACGTGAAATAAATTGCCGGTGAAGTAACATACTTTATTCCGAAAGTCTCAATGTTAATAACAACCTCTTTCTAACATTTCTAATCCAATTTTAACTTTAATGGAGGCCGATATTGGCATATCTTGTTACACATTTCGGGTCTTGCCATGGTTAAACGGTAAATTGTATATTTGTATATTTCAGTTCCATCTAATGATTCCTAATACAGTCACACTTGTTCCTTTTTTCCCTTTTATATAACTAAGGATGGATATAAAAAATCTACAAAAAATTTTATTTCTACTTAAATGTGATTAAATAGATTTTTAATAATATAAAAAAAAAGCCAATTCTTAATTTACTTAATTTATCACTAATATATTGTGTACATAAAGTTAAACCATATCATGTGTAAGCTTTTCTTTCGGCGTATTAAAATTTACCATATATGAAAATAATCAATTAATCACGTATTACAAAATCTCTTCTGATTCTAATGACTTTTTCAAAACTTTCAGTATCATTTTTCGACCTCTTTTATGTGCATTAAAACTTCTCTTTACACGATTTTGTAGCCCAAATTGCCTTAGCGTGATAAAATTCCATTGGGTCATAAACCATGATGTATGATAAGCAAGGTTTTCGTAATATTCAGGTGCAATTTTACGAACTTCTGGAAGCTTTGTCCACGGTATCTAAAAATCAAAGAAATTTAGTGATAAAACATAATATTTAAAATAAATTATAAACTTACATTTGTAAAATCATGATGTTCGGTATGATATCCAATATTCATAAATATGGTATTAAAGCTTCCATAATAAGAATAGGTTTCTTGACCATCATCAAACGTGTAATGCTCTTGGATATAACGCGCTGCTACCGGATGAACGCTATAGCCAAACCATAATGACATAAATAAATATAATAGCCCTCTATAACCACAAAAATTGTATAATACAATGTTTGTTGAAAGGGTAAAAATAAGATTTATATATTCCCATAATTGTAAATTTCTAAACACTGATACATTACGAATGGGATATATTATAGGATGGAAAAGGAGCCATAGTAATTTAAACACAGTACTACAACCAAAATTTTTTTCCAATTCTGAAGGTAGATCTGGATCTAATTTTTCTACACCTTGGAAAGCGTGATGTACTAAATGATGTCGACGAAAAGACATTGCTATTGGTATTGGCAATGGTATATTTGCGATAAGACCTACGATACGATTCTGAAAGTCTGCTTTTGCCGCGAGATTATGTGCAGTTTCATGAATTATTATACTGTACATTTGTGTCATAGTTCCTCCGAGAATAAATGAAACAATGAGCATTGTCAAATCCGAATTGACTAACCAACGACCAAATATATATGCCGCTGTCACCTGGATTATTACTCCGATAATTGCAATATATAAAGTAAGGATATCGTATCCATATAAATCTTTAATTTCTGGATATTGACTTAAAATCGTAAATCTCCTCTTCATATGAGGTTCATCTAAGTGGTCACTGACAAAATCTTCGTCAATATACGCGATATTCCTTCGCCAACTGCCGATATAAAAAGGATGCCTATAATCATAAGCGATATTAGAATCGTGATTAGAAGGCATTGTGTATCTTATTTTATAAAATTTAAGTTGTATTTCAAGTTTGCATTACACGCGAAAGCTGTACAAAACACGAAAGTATGAAACGCGAAAAAAAGAAAATACAGGTAAATGATTTCAAGAAAACTGCTAAAAAAATTCACGATAAAGTAATAAAGAAGTAAAAATCAAACATATTATGTTTATTTTTTTTTCTAGTTCACAACTACTTTGATTACTCTATTCTCTTCACGTGTTCGTATAATAAATAATCATCCCACATTATTTTCTCAAATGAAATTACGCCATGAAAATCTGCAATGGTAATAGTGGATCGTATGATTTTTGTTTTTGTGAGGACAAATTATTGTCACACAATTGCTAAAACTACAGTACGGGACAGTAAAAGCAGGGACCCGGAAAAATTTGGTTTGGAAATCGTAAAAATTTATTTGGATACTGGCCCAATATTTGGATAAGATTTGGATAAAAATTTCAAATATTTGGAATTATTTGGATTATTTTTTTGTTAAGAAAATTTATTATTAACCTATTAAATGGCAAAATTTATTAGTTACGTTGATTGAAATATAACATGTTTAACATTTTCAATGATTCTTCGCTTAAATTTTGCCTATCATCTTCTAAAAGATTATTATACACGGAAAAACTTCTTTCTACCGCGCAAGAAGATATAGGTAACCAAATGTAAATTAATGCTATATTGCTTAAAAGGGGAAGTGAAGTAGACGTTTTATCCCAAAATTCACCTAAATGATCAAAATCAATTGAAGCTAAATCCAAATTACAATAAAGAGCCCATTCTTGTAATAATGCATGAGAAGGATGGTTTAATTCGGGAATTTGAATTGAATAATTTTGAATGTTACGATTAAAAATTGCTAACTTAACAAACCGGGGGTCAAAAACTTGTATGGCAATAAAAAGGGAACGGGAAGGATGCTGCAAAAAGTGATCATTAAACTTAGAATATGCGGCAGCAAAAGCTTGTTGAAATACCTCATTAAAAGTAAGCGGATCTGCTCCAAGATTCGTAATACAAGAGTTAACATAATCCCCAAAATTCGTGTTAGATTTCCCGTGTTGCAAATAAATTTCAAGATGTTGAATTCTATTTTCAACAAATGGAAACACAGGTTCATTTTCTTGTTGGAAAAAATTAAGATCGGAAATAAACTTTTCAGCATAATGCCGAATAAAGGTCAAGTAAATATGCACTCGTCCATTTTCTTCAACGTTGCTAAAAATATCCATTATTTTTTTCACAGCTTCGGATTTTTCAATTTTTAACTCTTTCTTGTAAAATCCTTCAATGTATTCTAAATAGTCACAAACGTTAAACGCCATTCGGAACCACGTATTCCAACAGGTAGCGACAGGTAATGGTATAAACTTTAATATTGGGTTTGATTGTTGATTTAACCCGTGTTGCATTAGATAACGCATGTATCGAGACTTGCGAGCTTTAGAGTGCATAAATGTTTTTTTAATGTTTGCGATTAAAATTTTGACAACGTCAAAGTGAAAAATTGACAACCACGATTCACTAAAATATCAAATTTATTAATTTTAATAATTAAATAATAATTCCATAAAAAATATCGTAATTATTATTTACCCAACTAAATTTACAATGTGAGCAGAGCAAGTATTATGTTTTAATTGCTGCATCACAGGATTTAAGGCTTCACGAAAGCACTTCTTCATGTAAGAAGCGGAATCGGAAGCAATTAATTTTGGTAAATTAAAAGAAATTTTCCACTCCGTTAACAACCGCAAGATTAGTCCACCCATCATAGAAAAGTTTACAGCTTCTAAAAAATCAACTGACACAAGTTTTGTAGTTCCACGATAGGCAAACAACGTATTAACAACATTCCGTCCTTTAACATCAGTTGTTTCGTCGATGATTATTGCTACGGGCTTTTCGTTAAATATACTGTATAAATTTTCTAAATGTCCTTTAAAAACTCTTGGTAAGTACAACCGACGTAAAGTATCTGACGCAGGTATAGCACCACCTTCCTTACAGTACATGTTCAAAAATCCGCGAACTTTGTTAAGTTTTTCTATTGGTATGTCAGCCTCAACCCATACCGTAAGAAGATCATGAATAACTTCTTTTTTTTGGTCGGCCACTGTTAGAGACGACGGAAGGCACCTTTGCCGTGTTTGATTTGAGGATTTTAAGTAAGTTTCACGCTTTTTTTTATGGGTTTTACTATTTATGTGTGTAGTAACATAAGATTTATTATCAAAATTAACACTATGGTTGCAAAAATGGCACATAAGCTTGCCGGAATCTGCAATAAAATGTTCTGAAAACTCTTTCGCACGACTATTAGCAGTGATTCGGGTCTTTTTTTTTTTTTTGCATGTTCAAAAAATACTCTTATACTAATTGCCCCCTTTTGTACACCATTTAGTCGAAAGACATTTGATAAACTCGTTATTGCGAGTATTGATAAACTCATTATTGCGAAACTCTTTATTGAAAGTATTGATAAACTCTTTAAGACAAACCGCATAAAATTTGATATTTATACTAAATTTTAAAGACAAATTCTTATTGGCTAGATCACATGTTTAATGGATCATTTTTATTGGCCAGGTCACATGTTTTATGAAAATCGGCCAAAATTTTTGGAAAAATTTGGCCAAAATGCAAAAATTTGGAAATATCAAAATTAGGCCAAAAATTTGGAATAATTTGGGAAAATTTATTTCCAAAATTTTCTGGGTCCCTGAGTAAAAGACATCCAATCTATACATATAGGCGCCAATTTTGGGTTCTTATATAATCAATTCTGATTGGCTAATTTTTGTACAATTGATTTTGATTGGCTAAAAACCTATATATGTTTACTTTTTTTTTATATTAAACGCCAATTTTTT
This sequence comes from Gigaspora rosea, assembly GCA_003550325.1. Classification (NCBI taxonomy): domain Eukaryota; kingdom Fungi; phylum Glomeromycota; class Glomeromycetes; order Diversisporales; family Gigasporaceae; genus Gigaspora; species Gigaspora rosea. The sequence goes on along the minus strand of QKWP01001847.1, from coordinate 9,803 downwards.
AAACTCATATAAACTTTAATGCCTTATAACTTACTTAAATTAAAAACAAGAAAAATTCCTGACAGAAATGTAGTTTACTAAAAATCTATCAATTTGTCAGAGGGTTTTTTGATTTAAAAAAGTTATAACAATTTAAAGTTTTATGTATTATAACCAATCGTATATGATTTGATTTTATTATGTAAGTGTTTTATATATATATACAGTCAGACCCTAAGTGCACATTCCCTAAGTGCACAGTATATGAAAACCCCCCCTAGTGTGCATACCTTTGCTTGGTTCCAACTCATATAACAATTATAAAATTTAACCTCCCTAAATGCACACCTCCTCTAAGTGCACATTTTGCATTTTTTTCACTATGGTCCTGAGGGGTGTGCACTTAGAGGGTCTGACTGTATATATATTATATAATGCACCCAAATCCAAAAAAAAACATGATCATCTGGTTTCGGAAAGCCAATCACCAGGCAACGGTTCAATTTCTCGTAACTAATCAATAAAAGAAATGTATTTCGATATAACAAAAATATAAATTACTAAAACTTTTAATGAATAGTCCTACAAATTTATCAGACAATTTTTTTTGAGAAAAAAAACTTTATAAGGAATTATAGAGATTTAAAAAAGATAAATTTCAAATCATTATAACTCTTTATAGAAGCGTTTCTCAAAAAGCTGATCAGTAAGTTTTTGTAAATCTCCAGTTCATTGTATAAAAAATCATCGGAAGACTTTGTTAAAAAAATTTCTATAAAAGTTTTTAGTACCTTAAAAATTATTATATTCTGGCGCAGTATATCGGATCATTTCCCGTGATTGGCAATTATTAAACTTCAGATAATCCGTAACGTAGTACAATGCCTACTACGTACATCATGTGATTAATTTTTTTTATGGATCGTTCTACACAAAACTGGAATTCAAACAATTCACTTCTTTTTTAGAAAAGTTGATACTGTATAGATGTTAAAGATCTGCAAACAGTACTGTACAAGTACGAGTTTCTTTAGGTTTCCGCAAACGCACGATACTATAGAGAACACGCCTATTACAGAATGTTAAGTCATGAAGTAAACTAATTAATTATCATAATTATCGACCGCATTATAAATTATACATAGTAAAAACATTTCCCAGGCAAAGCTGATCTACAGATTAAGGGATAATATATATCTGATATCGTGTGACTGATATACTGTATATCTGCAACTTAATCATATGTGATGTCTCATAGGAAGCATACTGGAAGCATATTATTGGTCATAGAAAGACATTCATATGATTGGTTAATTTTTGTAGATCTACCTGTAATTTCCCGTGATAATTAATTACATAATTTTTAATAGATTTATATATCTAGGAAGATATTTATTTGATTGGTTAATTTTGTAGATCTACCCGTGATTTCCCGTGATAATTAACCAATCAAATACATAATTTTTAATTAATACTACGATATTAGAAAACGAAAAAAAACTTCGTATAAAGAAGCTTACAAACTAATAAATTCACGCGAAATAATTTATTATTAATATGTAGAGAATAGATAGATATGCGTAAAATGGTAGATAAGATATTTATTACTAATAAACCCAAACTATTAAAGAATCCACTATATAAAAGAAACTATTAAAACTTTAACTATTAATTCACGGTTGACAAGCTCAAACACACTACAAGAACCGATCCAATTTAAATATTAAGCCCGGAACTACTTGTTAAAGAGCTTGCACCTATTCAAATTAAACAGTTAAAAATAAAAGGTTATTTAAATCTAACGTAATAAAGAAGTTTTAGATGAAACACTTCCGGTTACCTTCACTCTACAGTATAATTTGATATTGTCCGATAAACGGTAGGCATATTTTACCTTCTAAGTAAAGTTCGCGGGGATATTGATTATTACTGATTATTTTTGCATAGTAAATATAGACGTTCTATCGAAGCGAAAAATGGCCTTTACGGTGATTTTTTGTTAGTGAAACGTTGTGTTCCCAAAAAGTACTTTAAAGTGTATAAATAAGTTACCCGGGCAATTGATTTGCATCAGCCAATCAGACGAATGTCCTCCTATGAATCGTTCTAATAGTGTTCTAATAGTATTTGAAACCGAAAAACTCCATAAAAAAAGCTACTAACTAATAAATACACGCAAGAAAATTTATCACATATATTTAGAGAATCGATAAATACGCGTAAAGTTGATATTTATTATGATTAACCTTAACTCATTAAAGAATCTACAAGATATAAACTAAACTCTAATTTACGGTTGTCAAGCCAAGTACACTATAAAAACCGACCAAATTTAATCATTAAACCCGAGTCTTCTACTATAAAAGGCTTGAACTTTTTCAAATGAAACGTTAGCAATAGAAACTTATTTAAATCTAACGTAATAAAGTAGTTTTGGGCAAAAACATTCCAGTTACCTTCACTCTATAGTGTAATTTCACACGGTCCAATAGGCGTCGTATATATTTTGTTCCCTAAGCAAGGTATGCGAGGAGTGAGATGATTTAGAGATTATTTTGCACAGTAAACACTAACGCTACTTCGAAGTTAGAAATGGCCTTTGTGTGATTTTTTATTAAAAAGTACTTTAAAGTGTATAAATAAGTTACCCGGGCAATTGATTTATATCAGCCAATCAAACGAAAGTCCTTCTATGATATTATTGGTTAATTTTGTAGATCTACCCGTGATTACCCGTGATAATTAACCAATCAAAATACATAATTTTAAAACATTTATCGGTTTAAACCTATTAAAAAACGAGAAAGACTTCATATAAAGAAGCTTACAATTAATAAATACACGCAAAAGAATTTGTTGCAAATATTTAGAAAGTAGATAGATACGCATAAAGTGGGATAAATGTGATTTATTACTAATAAACTCAACATTAAAGAATCTATAAGCATAAGCCAACACTTTAATTTACGGTTGACAAACCCAAACACACTAAAAGAAGCAACTAAAATATTAATCCGGAACTTCTGTTAATAAAGAGCTTGTACCTGTTCAAATTAAATAGTGGCAATAAATGTTTGATAATAAAACGGTCTTAGACGAAAAACACATTTCTAGTTACCTTTACTTACCTGTTACAGTATAATTTCTCACGGCCAATAAACAGTCATATATTTTGTCTTCTAATAAAGTCGGTGAGGAGGCAGATTCTTTTCAATTCTTTCGAACAGTGAATACTAACGTTCGTTTAAAACTATGAATGGCTTCAGGAGTGCCTTTTTGTTAGTGGAACGTTATGTTCTAAAAGAGTATTCTAAAGTGTATAAATAAGTTACCCGGGTAATTGATTTGCATCGGCAAATCAGACGAAAGTCCTCCTATGAAGGTAAATGACCTGCAGAAAAATGGCCGTCGGGGGAAATGAGCGGTAATCGCTTACAGCTGTTTTCAAAAAGTTTGTGAACAACATTTTTATATACCTATGTGGGAAGTCGAATCTGAAAAATTAATATGCGACCGTTCACACCTGTTTGAAAATAGCTATAAAAGACTCGGGACCTAATTCAAAATAAGCACTAAAAATTTTATCTCTACATCATAAGATATTTGCAGCTAAGTTGCCTGCGCGCAGATATCCAATCATTTTAATTAAAACCCTTACAAAAGGGTAGAATTTTATATGCATCACGTGATCTTTAATTTACAAACGATTAAGTAATCAATTTAAACTACCTGCAGGTCTTTTTTTTTTGTAGTAGCGCACAAGTCATAACTTATGCTGTATAATACGTAATAAAATGTGACAGAATCAGGAGACCTCCAAAAGTACCATATTTACCCAACATGTAGACCCCTGTGCATAACGATTTTGACAGCCAATTTTTGACTTATACCCGGATACCTACTGTAAGAATGATACTCTCATACTTTTGTACCCGGGGAATGCATAATAAAATATATTCGTATTCATACAATATATCCCCCTCCAGGGTACTAAAACGAACTAGGGAAATACCCAGGTACATATGTTGGGTAAATACGGTAAACGAAAGTTTAAGATAATGATAGAAAACTATACACTACCAAAAATGATATTGGCAAATAGGCAATTTATTCTTCTTATAATGCCAAAGACCCTTATGTTACTTACGATTTATATGAAATCTACCAGAAATGTGTATCCGTTTATCAAGTTGCAGGCAAATTCGCCTGTAAACGATGTAAGGGATAAAATACTCGTCAATATCTTGATTGTTGACGGGTATATGGGATATTTTGATATAGACTATAAGGCAGAAACATTACGTCAAAAGACGTGCTGACACTTCTTTCAATGTGATATAACCCAATGACATAACGGTAATATTTTTTGTACTCATAGTAGAGATAACAACATAAAAAATACCGTGTGAATACCCGGATACTACTTCTGGTAAAAAAATACCAGGTATTTTAGACAATGCTCACACGAGAATATTTGCTCTTTTCTCTTTTTTTCTTCTTGCACACGAGATTGTTTCGATCAAAATTTACGTTCTCCGATTGGTTAATTCTTATGCGCCACGTCACGTTACTGCAAAAATGTCTGGACCCCTGGTGCAAATCTTACGTTTTTGATACTCCTGCACCTACTTTTTTGATACCGGCATACACAGGTTTGACAAATTTTCACTTTATGGTGGTACTGTAGTAAAATTTACAGAATAATGATAAGAGCCACCTGGGTAATTCAACACGTACGATTAATCAAGATCGTAAATATTTATTCACCATTATAATGAGTGTAACCAAGGCAAAACCTGTAAGTAAAGATTTATGACGAACCCAACCTACGGTTAATGATGATGCCTGACGCATGACGCAACCTGCGTCATTGACGCATGACGAAACCATTTCGTCAGGCAACTTCAAATTGACGAATTGACGAATGACGAAACCCATGACGCATGACGAAACCCATGACGCATGACGAAACCCACGACGCATGACTAAACCCACGACGCATGAACCCATGATGCATGACGAAACCAATAATAAATAACAAAACCCATGACGATTTTGATGAAACATAAGACTATTATTCATTTCTTTCATAATAGAAATAAATTAGTCCATGTAAAGTTTAATTTTTTGTTCATTATTATATCTTCCCAGTTTCTTTCTTTTTGACATCGATCCGACATTGCCTGATGATTTGCAACACTCACCCAGATATATCCGATAGGTGTTCTACGAATTGGCAGTGTCATAGTAATTTATTATTATGTATTATTTTATGTATTTCTTATTTTGGCATAGTTTGTGGCATAGTTGGGTGATTTTAACCCTCAACGAGGGTACCCTGCTGGTACCCTCAACGAGGGTTATAGAATCTCGGCGAGTGTATGAACCTCTCAGCGAGTACCTAGCGAGTGATTAAAACCTCAGTATGAATTAAAGATATTTGAGGGTATGGTTTTAGTCTGCAAATGAAATAACAGATGTTCATAGCATTAGTGTTATTATTGATGGTTCAAAAAATCATGTGTTTGGACAATCGATCCTACGCGAATTTTACAGGAAGGTCACCAAAATTCCGGATCGTATGCGTCAGATCTAGGACGGCGTTTAGCAATTAGCAGGTTCTACAGCAAATTACTTAATGAATGGATATGATTTCATTAGCAAAATTGTTTATGATCTTGGGGCAAAATCGATCAATTCCGATCCAGCCGACCATGATTCCGATGCATCCCGACCCGGAATTTGGTGACTGTTGCTAGTGAAATGCTAGCAATAAAAAATAATTTTTTAGATTCAATGTAAAAGCTTCTTCAAATTGACAAAGGTTTCACCAAAAGCTTCACCATCTTAGGTAGCGCTCCCACAAAAAATTGATTACTCTGAAATTCTGTAATTTTGACCAATCAAATTTAGGATCAAGTGTAACGTATAATCAAAACAAAAGTGTTTTGTTTTCTAAGTAAAAATACGTGTAAAATTAAAGCTAAGAAAATTGCGTTATAATTAGGGTTAGGGTTAGAAAAATATAGTGGCCATTGTGGCAATTAGTAAAATTTCACGAGAAACATTTTTAATTAGGACGCAATAGATGGTTTCCTAATAAAAATTTAGAGCTATCTGTTTTTTGTAAAAAATTTTTACTTACACCTGATCTTAAAATTCGATCAGTTTAAATTACAGGTTGTGAACAATTTTTTGTGTTGGAGAGCTAGGGCGTTAGTTTTATCAATAGTCAGGGGTTGCGTCAGGAGTTTCGTCAATCGTCAAGGGCTTCATCAATCGTCAAGGGTTTCATCAATCGTCAAGGGTTTTGTCAAGCATCAAGGGTTTCATCAATCGTCAAGGGTTTCATCAGACGCAAATTTGATGAAACCTTTCGTCATCACGAAAATAATTGTCAGGCATTATTACCTACAGTATTACATTAAAGAGAAACCCCATCATCAGGCTAAGAATATTGGTCACATATTTGATTACAGTTTTTAGGTATTAAATTTCGCCATAGTAGTGCCATAGTACTTAATCTATTTATTAAATGTAAATAAGTATGCATATTATTGTACGTACGTACTGTATGTACATACCTTCTAATACATAACAGATAAAAAAAATTTGTCCAAGTTTGGTCTCTCATTACTCTCATTAAATATATATATATAAATAAAAAAATTTAATACAAGTCACTCTTATTACTCTCATTATAATAATTAAAAAAAATAAAAAAATAAAATAAAATCAATTACAGTAAACCACAAATCATTTTCTTATTACTCTCATTATATTAATAAAAAAAAAATTATATACAAGTCACTTTCATTACTCTTATTATATTAAAAAAAAATAAAAAATAAATAAATAAATAAATAAATACAAGTCACTCTTATTACTTATTATATTAAAAAAAACAAATACACATTATTCTCATTATATTAATAAAAAAAATTTGAAAAAAAATGAAAAAAGAAAGAAAGAAAAAAAATGAATACAAGTCACTTTAATTACTCTCATTATATTAATAAAAATAAAATAAAAAATAAAAAAGAAAAAAAAAGAAAAAAAAGAAAAAGAAAGAAAAGAAAAAGAAAAAAANAAAAAAAAGAGAAAAGAAGAAGAAAAAAATTAATAAGAGCAATTTTAATAAAAAATTTAAAACCAAATAAAACATATCAGCAGATTGGCATAATTGGGTAATCGACAAATCATGATCAAGGATTATCAAAAAAATTTTATATACATATACAAAAATTTATTATAGAGCGAATTTTCACAAAAATGGTCTTTTTAACCAGCTTTGCATTTATAATTAAGTACAGAGAACATTATAAAATTCATGTATTTAATTATAAACCAAAAGTAGATTAAAAAGGCCTTTTTTTTGAAAATTAGCTTCCGAATTTACTCTTGATAGTTACCAACCCATCTAACAATGCCCAACCCATCCTAAAATTCCAAAGTATTTTAACAAACGGTAAAAGTACTTCTTTCTACAGCTTGGCATAGCTCTTTTATTGAGTTTTTTTTTGGTTTTTTAACTTGCCTAAATGTCAAAGAAGCCCTTTTATTAGTTGTAACAAGTGCTTCATTTGTTAGTTTTCAATGTCACTTAGGTGCAACTTTTTGTGTAACAGTTTATTGAAAAAAGGCCCAATTATACCAATCCGCTAATATAAGAATGACTTGTAAATAGTGGCATGCCATAAAAAGAAATTGATGATTCAAATAATACACTACTTTTTTTACTTTTGTTTAATAAATACAACTTTGCAAGTCCCAAATTTAAACATTTTAATCCAAATACCAAAATCTTCTATTTTTATATTAAAATAAAATTATAAAAAATATTTTATTGTGTTTTATATATCAAAATTTCATAATACTAATATTAAATAAATTTATTTACCTTTTTAGTCTTTAGATTAACAGGTTTGGGCTTTCAAATTAAAGTGTTTAAATTCCTTTAGGGCTTGCAAAGTTAGATTTATCAAACAAAAGTAATAAAAAGTATATTATTTAAATTATGATTTTTGCAAAAGGATTTTCATGCTTTTATATAGAATCAAACATGTAAGTGACTTTGTTTATTTTTATATTACAATCTAAATGAAATATATAATTTAAAAATAGAAATACACAATTGGTATTTTGATCTGTAATTTGCTAATCCATATAGATCTAATAATTTATGTTGAATATTGATATTTATATCTATTAATTTTAACTAGATAGACCTGTAATATTTACATCCTAAATATCTGTTTACTTGATTGCCAATTTGACCAACAATCAATAATAAATATCTTATACTCCCCTTTGGTAAATAAGCATGACCTCTGAATTGATAGTGCAGTGGTTAACACTCTGGAATCATATTTGCTAAGTTGTTGGCTCAAGTTCAACAGGAGACAAAAACTGTACTAGGGCCATGAATAGAAATAATCTTTAAGAAAAGTTTCTGTTTACAACAGATAATTACAACAAGATTAATAAAGATTGTATAGCATAGCTACAAGGTTAGATAATACCAGAAAAGGCAAAATATAACAAGAAAAGTTGTTAAAATAAAAATTTCTAAATTAGAATAATGTAGTACTGATCTATAAAAAAAAATGATAATGAGGTTTGAAAGTCAGAATGCACCTGCCTATATCTAAAATGGAAGAACAACTGAAACCTTAAAAAGGAATATACAAAAAAGAAAGTACCAAGTAGCACAAAATGACCTATCAGAACCTGGATCAAAGCTAAAACTGAAAACACCACTAGCAGTCAGAATGCTGAATGACAGATATCAAGGAAATGAACTGAATATGAGTAAAGTAGTACAAAAATTAGCCAGCTAATAGGGTCACATGAGTTAGGAAACTGCAGACTTAATAATAGGTCATATACCATGGGACCAGAAACCCAGGATATCAAATGATATACTTAACAAAACATAAAAATTCACTAGCACGGTGAATAATTAAGAGACCGCATGCTGTTTATTGATCTTTGCTGATAGATAACTCTGGCCTTAGGAAAAAAATCTAAAGGTGTCTAAGGACCTTCTGGATAGTAGAGGGAGTATTTGCACCATGGATTTTTGCTATTCGCACTATGGTTACACAAAATTTTCTATTTTTAGAATTTATGCACTTGTGTTACACAAAGGCCTGGTGCATTGTTTTTGCAAAATAATTTTTGGTTACACGCTACTAATGTTGTGTAACATTACACAAGTCTAATTTTGGTAACTTAACCTGGGTCAGCCAGCATTAAGCTTAATGCTGTGAGCACTATCATGATAATGCCCCCGGCGGGTTAGACATAATTCCGGCCTACTCTAACTCTAAATCTAGCCATTAGGGTTCCTAGATTTAGGGTTAGGGTGGGACGTAATTATGTCTAACCCTGCTGAGGGCATTATCATGATAGTGCCCACCAGCATTAAGCTTAATGCTGGCCGACGCAGGGTTAGGATACCAAAATTAGACTTGTGTAATGTTACAAACATTATGGTGTGTAACCAAAAATTATTTTTGCAAAAACAATGCACTGAGCCTTTGTGTAACATAAGTGCATATATTATTTTGAATTCTAAAAATAGAAATCTTGTGTAACTATAGTGTGAATAGCAAAAATCTATGGTGCGAATAGCAATTCCCTAAATGTAATATATGATATATATCAGCAAAAAAAAATATGCGTAAACCTCTGTAAGTTTTTACACAGGAGTAAACTTACGAAAACTTACGATTAGTTTAGAGTATTACATAGGGGTAATAATTACGAAAGTTTACGCTATAGTAACTTCAGAGTATTACAAAGGTATAATAATTATAAAC
>QKWP01001846.1:85334-104239 GCA_003550325.1 Gigaspora rosea | reverse complement strand
TTTTTGCAACTTTTAATATTACTAATAAAATTCTTTGCGCTACTACAGATAGTGGTTCGAATATGGTCCTAGCAATGCAATTGTTAAAAGAAAACTTTCTTTTACAAAATTATAATTTTAATTTTCAACCTCGTCGCTTTTTGGCTCACGTACTAAATCTCATCGTTACAAGTGGTTTGTCACCCATTAAATCTTCGATTGAAAATGTACGTAACTTAGTCAAAGCTATCTCCTCCTCTTCATCATTAACTCAGGAATTAAAAGAAATTGGACAATCGGTTGGTGAAGGCGAAGCAACTCGTAAAATTCTACAGGATGTTTCGACACGGTGGAATAGCACATATTTGATGCTTGCAGTCTACATTACTATGCCTACAATGATTGCAGCTCTTATTAGGCGTAATAATAATCTTAAAAATATAAACTTACACCACAAGAGGAATCCGATCTTCAAGCCGTAACTCAATTTCTTAAGCCATTCTACGAAACTACTAATGTACTTTCTGGCAGTACATACACGACTTTGGGTGTTTCAATTGTACTAATGGATAGCATCGTTGATACTATTTCGTTATATCTTCAAAATCCAACAAGTCCGGAATTCCTGAAAGCAGCTGCAACCCAAATGTCAACCAAAGTTCAAAAATATACTAACGAAATATATGATAAATCAGCCTTTATGGCTGCTATCCTTGACCCTCGAGTTAAACTCAAACTAATGCCTAAAGACATGAATAATGAAGCAAACCGTGCAATTTTCAATAATATTTTTAGATCCGAATATTCTTCTTCTATTTTAAACGATTCATCTACAAATTCCGAAATAAATTTAACATATACAAAGCAAATTGCTCAGAAAAAACGAAGAACAAATGTACTTATCAATAGAACGGATGAATTTAATCAGTATTTGAATGAGGCCATTTTATTCATGAACATTGATCCTTTGGATTGGTGGAAGCTAAATTGTACACGCTTTTCTAATTTATCACAAATGGCTAAAGATTATTTAGCTATCCAATCTACTTCGGTACCATCTGAACAAGTATTCTCCAAAGCAGGTGATACAGTTCGGGCCAAACGTACATGTCTATCTGACAAGAGTATACAAGCATCAATTCTTGGTTGGAACATGGTATTAGATTTCGTAGAGGATAATTATAGGTATACGTATAGTACATATATAAGAATGAATTGTAAAATTCTTAGTTAACTATTTTGTTTGACCTGTCTTGTAGGCCAATCTAAAAAAAAAAAGTATAAATTAGCACTATAATAAGTAATTTTGTTAAAGAGTATCAAATCATGCTGCGAAGATGGACCTGAAGTAGATATAGGTTGAAATTCGTCACCTAATCTTCAAAAACTTCGATAAAAATGGCGCAATGCCCTATGTAATGTCTTTTTTAGTTTCGTCTTAATTTATTGTAGCTACTTATCTATATTAAAAGAATTTTTTAGTTTATTTTTAGCTTATAGTCCTTTAACAATTTCTTAATTTATCTTTATAAAGAAAGCAATTGAAACTTAGCTTTTCCTATTGCCTTTCATTTTTTATTTAATTTAGCCTTCTTAATTCGTTTGTGAGTATTGACTAAATAAATAGTAAGAATATGTAACTCTAAATTTTGGTGTTTAGTGCGTTATGCAAGCTTTTTTTATTTATGTTTCAAAACAATTGTAGCGAAAAAAGTTTAGTCATCTTAGCTTTGCGTAAGTTTGAGCAAATAAATTAAAGGCCCTAATTTGCATGAACTTGTTTATCTTTTGCCCCTTGTTGATGTTGTTTAATTTAAAAAATTGCTTTGCTTTTTTAAATGCTCAATAACTGCCTGAGCAGCTATTGCCCCATCTGATGCAGCAGTTACTACCTGTTTAATTCTAGTAGGATGAATTACATCTCCAGCTGCAAACAATCCTGGCACTTTAATAGCACACTTTTCCTTGTCGTGGCAGTAGTGGACTTGTAGTGGAGGACCTTGTGAAGGTGGTCTACTGTATATCTGTTGATTATAAGACATAATAGAGATAGAATTTTACAATTTAGAAGCGTGATATTTTTATAATAGTAACATTATAAATATAAAACTTTTTTTTTGTATAAATTTAGAATAAACCCTTTTTTTTTATATAAATTTAAAAATAAAGCAACTTAACTTTTATATGAATTTTCGCTTAAAAATTTTGCTTTACTTGCTTTATTTTACGTTTAACTTAATTGAAACACCTACCGGTATTTTCAGTGTGATCAAATAAAATTAGCCAATTTCAAGTTAGAATTTGTTATATTTGGATTTTGAGTAGAGAAAGATTACCAAACTTTTCTCTGTTTTTTTTTTAAAAATTTATAAAAGTTCGAAGATAAAGAATATATACATGTTCATGTCTAATTGGATAGTGATCATCTTATCGATCATCTTATCTTAAAGTGGTGGCTCGGCTCGGCTCAAGATTAATCGGCTCATAAACGGCTTGGCTCTAGCATACGGAACCGAAAGATCGGCTCGGCTTGCTCAATGTTAGCCGTGAGCCTAGCCGAGCCAAGCCATTTGCATCACTAGTCAAAACACTGTGTAATCGTTAAAGATCTGTTAATCGTTTTATATTGTTGTGATCAAAACACTGTATAATCGTTAAAGATCTGTTAATCGTTATATATTGTTTTAAATAATTCTGATTATAATCGATTTGTAAATATATAACGATTTAATATAGAAAATGATATATATCGATTTAGATATATATNCATTTTCAGTGTGATCAAATAAAATTAGCCAATTTCAAGTTAGAATTTGTTATATTTGGATTTTGAGTAGAGAAAGATTACCAAACTTTTCTCTGTTTTTTTTTTAAAAATTTATAAAAGTTCGAAGATAAAGAATATATACATGTTCATGTCTAATTGGATAGTGATCATCTTATCGATCATCTTATCTTAAAGTGGTGGCTCGGCTCGGCTCAAGATTAATCGGCTCATAAACGGCTTGGCTCTAGCATACGGAACCGAAAGATCGGCTCGGCTTGCTCAATGTTAGCCGTGAGCCTAGCCGAGCCAAGCCATTTGCATCACTAGTCAAAACACTGTGTAATCGTTAAAGATCTGTTAATCGTTTTATATTGTTGTGATCAAAACACTGTATAATCGTTAAAGATCTGTTAATCGTTATATATTGTTTTAAATAATTCTGATTATAATCGATTTGTAAATATATAACGATTTAATATAGAAAATGATATATATCGATTTAGATATATATCGATTTTTAGCCAGTTAATCGATAGATATCGTTATTTTTTAATTGATATAAAACGATTAACTGTTATATATCGATCAATATCTATATATAAAATTTCCTGATGAACTTCATAGAATTAAAGAGGATTCCATTTGTTTCAAAGAAACTTTCTGCTACTTCTATAGATGTTATTTTGAAAATTAGCACATATTTTTGTATCATTTGCATATGTAATAGCCACTACTTTTATTTTCTTCTTCCTAAACTCATTAGTAGCAAGGTTAGTTGGCTATTTAATATTAAGCTAGCTCCTAAATTTGAGTAACTAAGTTTATATAAAAGGGTTGAAATGTATTCTTTACAAGAGAGAAAACTGTACTTCTCTTTAATCTATTCTTTTTGCTATGAAGGAGTCTAATAGGCCATATTTTATTGTAATTTGTACTTTTCTGTTTTTTTAAAAAAGATTTATAAGTATCTTCACCAATTGATTTAGAAAGTTAAGTCTCCTCATAGCTGATACTAACTTTTTTAAATTTATAAAATCATAAGCTTTTTTAATATCAAGTAATGTTATTCACAGTTTATTGTTTTCTTGCTTTGCTTCCTTGATTAGGCCATTAAGAATATGGATAGGTTTTTGCATACTCTCATTTTTAAGTCTACAAAATTTAGGCTCTTTAGAATTCTGTGGTTTGAGAGAATTTCACTTAACATCTTTTGTACTATTCTAGTCAGGCACTTTCTGCCTGCTTCCAAGAGCCCTATTGGTCTTATGTTCTGAAAACAAGGTTCCATTTAGGAATCTTTGATATAGAAAAAATTACTACTAATTTCTATTTGAAAGTAGTATCCCTGTTTGTATAATCAAGTTAAAAAGCTCTAATATTTATTCTTTTGCATTTTTGCTTATTGACTTTAATGGCATATAGCCTATTTCTGATACATCTTGGCCAGAGGAATTTTTTATTTTTTCTATTGCTATTTTCCAATTATAGAGTTATCTTCTCTAGTACTAGAAAATATCATTCTTTATGAATCCATGTTTTGAAAAAATATCTCTCTTTTCATTGTTTTTTTTGCTTTATTATAGCTTTTGAAGACCAATTGTATTGTTCATTAAAGTAAGAGCTCAATTCTTTTTAACTTTCTCTGGGTCCATAACTAGACAGTGTTTCAATTCTTGTTTATCCTTGTCTGCAATACCATGTCAATGGAACATCTATTTCATAGCCTTTTCAGGATACTGTTCAATAACCTCTTCTCTTCCTTTCCTATTATACTGCATCTTTTTTCTATATATCCTTGAATTTTTTATCCTTTTAATACTCTTTGTTCTGATATCATCTTCTTTTCTAATATTTGTATTCAGAGTTTTAGTTGTTCTGTCCACTATGCCATCTAGTGATCTTGTAACTCAGGTATTTGAGTATCATTCAGCTAGTTGATTTATTGTATCTTCAGGTTTAGTTTTCCTCTTTCATTTTATCTATTTTCAGATTTAAGTTTTATTGGGCTCTGCAATTTATCTATCCTCTTTAGCTCTTTGATCCATTTGTACTTTGGGTTCCAAATTACTTGCTTACATCTTTTTTCCTATATATTTATGACAATCTTGAAAGGTAAGGCCTTGCCAGCGGCTTGGGAGCTCTACTGGACAGAATTTCCTATTTTTTATTTATTTGCTTCTCAGAGCTCTTAGTGTTTCTTAAACTCTTCTTTTTTTTTGATTTCTATAGTACTTGATTAATTTATCTAATCTCCTTCTAAACTCCTTCTAGTCCTCTTTTGAGGCTTTATTTACTATAGAAATAAGAAAAAGTAAATTTGCAATTATATACCTTTTGTATTGGTTCGATAAAAGTAGGAATTTATATACATTTGTTGCACTTAAAAAACTTAATTCAGATAATCGTAAGGATTGTAGAAGATTTAAGAATATTTTGTGAAATTAGATACATATATCCATCATTTTTAAACTACTACAGAATATCAAAAGATGATAAAGAAAACTATGTTCCTAGTTCTAGAATATGCTAACGAAAAATCTTTAAGTAATAATCTTTACGAGATATCAAAATGAACTGGAATAAAAAATTAAAATTATACAATATAAGGTAAATATGGGTATTGTGGCGGATATGGGTATTGTGGCAGATTGCACAAATTTGATGATATCACGTGATCTATTGACCAGAATTAGACGATTTTGGTACCAATCAATTCGTTTCACCAAAACAGACCGATCAGTACCAAAATTTTCTAATTCTGATTGGTGGATTACAAGAAACAAATGTTTAAAGCCTTAAATTGGCATTTTTTATATAGTTTAAATATTTGATAAAGGCAAAAACGGCTTTTTTTATACAATTTATCTTTTATTAATTAAGTAAACTTATTTATAATAAACAAATTTACAAAATTTAGGCTTTCCTTTATTAATAATAGCTACGACTATTATGGCGGGTATGGGTATTATGGCAGGTATGAGCATTATGGCGGGTATGAGCATTATGGCGGGTATTAAATATAGACATTGTGGCAGATTTTTTGAAAAAGATTCCTCTATTATATCTAAAAAAAAAAAGGATCTCATATTACTGTAAAAGTTCATATAAAAGATCCCTGATCCACCATGAATTAGACCTGAGCGCGAACCTTATTAATTAAATGCGGATTTTTTTTAAATAGTTAGAATGGCTTAAAAATACAAAGTGTTTGTGCACCTTAAATTTTTTCTTTTCATAATGTAACCTCGCAAGTATTAGACCCTGGGTCTACTAAAAGGTCTAAAAATTGGTAGAATAAAACAAACCCGGCTGGGTCTTGTATATAAACTTTTACGGTAATAAGCAGCTCTAAGTAGGTATTAGATTCAAGTCAACTTAAAAAATGATTAAATTAATAATGAGTTAACTTGAATAATCTCATTTTAATAGATTCGCGTTATCATATAATTACTTAGATTCTATGCTACTACTGATTTATTAGACTCAAATAAATTACATTCGCTTGATCATTACAAAATAGTCGTGTCATAAGCTTATACTAGTTACAAATAAGGGTGGTGACATATATTACGTAATATAATTTTACTATACCCCCTACCCAGGACCCCGAACAATACATATAGAGGTTATATTGAAATTTTGGCTAAAAAGGTTACTTTTTTACAAAAATGTTATATTTGAAAAGTGGATATTGGTCAAAAGGTTATATTTAAAAGTGGATAAAAGCTTTTAATGTAATATTATTAAAAGTGGATAAAATTAATAAGTTTTAAATAGGCTATATTTAAAATTTGGATAAGGGAAGTTACGAGATTAGGGTTTACATAGGTCCTGATCCCCCCTAGTGATAGAACTATTGACCAATCAAATTTTATAATATTTAAAAAAAACTCAAAAACGTCTTTGACCTAAAAATAAGCTACTCCACAATTGACAAAAGTCGCTACATAGTAAAGTATAAATTTTACTAAGCAAACTGATTAAAATCGCATAAGTAACCTTATTTAGCAGGTCAAAATACACTTACTATAAAATTTTCATAAGTATTGGAGAATTTTTTTTATTAATTAACTTTTGATTTTTACATTCAATGGAAAAATTAAAATTTTTTTAAAAAAAATATATATTCGCCCCACAATTAACAAAAGTCACTACATAGTAAAGTCTAAATTTTACTAAGTAAATCGATTAAAATCATATAAGTAGCCTTATTCAGGAAATCAAAATATACTTATTATAAAATTTTCATAAATATTAGAGAATTTTTTATTAATTGACTTTTGATTTTTACATTCAACAGAAAAATTAAAATTATTTAAAAAAATATATTTGCCTCATAATTGACAAATGTTGCTACATAGTAAAGTCTAAATTTTACTAAGCAAATCGATTAAAATCGCTTAAGTAACCTTATTTAGCAAATCAAAATACAATTACTATAAAATTTTCATAAGTATTGAAGAATTTTTTATTAATTGACTTTTGATTTGTACGTTCAACAAAAAAATTATAATTTTTTAAAAAAATATTTACTTCAATATTATTAGCCATTTAAACTATATATATATAGGACGGGGACCCCCCTAGGAAATTACGTGATTTGCTGCACTTCTCTAAAAAAAAAATTTTTAAAAAAATTTTTTTTTTGAAAAAAATTTTTTTTTAAGAAAAATTTTTTTTTGAAAAAAATTTTTTTTTAAGAAAAATTTTTTTTGAGATAAAATTTTTTTTTGAAAAAAATTTTTTTTTCAAGAAAAATTGTTTTTAAGAAAAGGTTTTTTTAAGAAAAATTTTTAAAAAAAAGTGTTGTTATATTTGATAATTGGTTAAAATTTATTAAATATTAAGGCTTATATATAAAATATGGTTAATTAGCTCTGATAAAAAGTGGATAAAAATTCTAAAAAGTTTATATTAAAGCTAATATAACCTTTATATGTATTGTTCGGGGTCCTCCCTACCTCCCTCCCCCTACATAAGAGAAATTTGATTGGCTAATATGAAATTCTATATTTAACGTAAGATTTTAAAGACCCCTCCCCCCCTAAAATATTACGTAATATCTGTTACCACCCTAACCTACTACACATTGATCAAATTTAATTTTTTTTTTTTGTTTCGTTAATTCTTATACCTTCACAATAAAATATTCACAAATACGTACTCATATTGTACTTATTTTTTGAGAACCTAATTAAATAAAAAAAAAAATGGTAATTAATTCTAAAAAAATTAAAAAAAAGACCAAGCTACTCATCAAAAAGCTATACAAGCTGCTTTTCAAGCACTTGAAAAATCCAAAAATTCTAATATATGTGCAACTACTCGAAGGTTTGGCATTGCAAAGACAACACTTAGACGCGTAATAAAAAAAATGCTCTCCTAAACTTTTGGCCCTCCTACAATTTTAAGTGAACATAAAGAAGTGCAGTTAGTCGGTTACCATATAAATATACAAAAATTAGGTTTTGGGCTAACAAGAGCAGATGTAAATCATTGCGTAATGGAGATTGTGTGCAGTAACAATCATGATCATCCTTTTGGTAACAAGGGACCTGGCCAGGCCTGTAGGTACGTTTTTTAAAGGAATATACTAAATTATCTTTTCATGTACCTCAGGCCTTGTCAGAGGCACAAGCACAAAGGGCAAATGCAACCATTATAAAAGACCACTTTGACAAGCTTCACTATATAATCCAGGACAATTCTCTTATTGCCAAACGCATCTGGAACATGGATAAAACAGGCTTTGTTGTTATTGCCCCTAAGGTTCAGAAGGTTCTTGTACAAAAGGGTGCACGTCAAGTGCATAAAGTCTCCTATAGTAACATGCATAATCATTAGGGTTCCTCAAATTCAAATTAAATCAAATATTGGATTAATTTGAATTTGATCAAATTAAATTGACCCTGATTTGAATTTGATTTAATTCAAATATTTGAATTTGAATTTGATTTGAATTTGAATTTTTAATAGTAATTTTCAAATCAAATCAAATATTTGTCAAATCAAATCAAATTTGGCCATATTTGAATTTGATCAAATCAAATATAGTCAAATTTGAATTTGAATTTGATCAAATATTTGATTCAAATATTTGAAGATCAAATCAAATTGCAGAACCCTAATAATCATATTTCTGTTGCACCAACAATCTCAGCTGCTGGTGATTGTGTTCCTCCATTACAGTCAACTTTCCATAAATGCAACTCATAGGGACAAGCCTACAACGTGCATTTAGGGAGGTTTGCATTTAGAGAGAGCCAATTAAATTGCAGCTTTTAAAAATTAGATTATCAAGTTTGTATAACTTCTACTAAATCTGTATAACCTATCTTAAATACTAAAATTTGATTGGCCACATGCATTTAGGGAGGTTAGTGTGATATAAAATGTTATTCAAGAGAACGTGCATTTACAGAATATAGAACGTGCATTTAGCACTAATAACATTTTACGGAATAGAAAAAAACGTGCATTTAGAGGGGTATTGCATTTATGGAGGTTGCATTTATGGAGGGTTGACTGTAATTATTTATAAGGGTGCTCGTGTTATCCTAAGTTTATTATACAGAGCTCCAGCTAGCAGCGTTATGAATTTTACAGATATTGGATACATGAGAGAAGACCTTTTTCTAATGTATCTTGAGCACTTTATCAACTCAATATCCCTACTCGTTCTGTTCTTCTAATGCTTGATGGACATAAAAGCCATATTAATTATTGTAGCATTAGTTTTTGGCACGAAAATAGTATTTTGCTTTATGCACTTCCACCCCACACTATACATATTCTCCAACTATCAGAAATCCCTTTTGCCAAACTTAAAAAGAAGTATGATAAAGGCTGCAAAATACTTTATAATAATAGTAAAGAGTTAGTAACAAAGCGTTCGTTTGCAAAGATACTTGGGCCTGCATTCCTTTCTACTTACACTCTAGTAGCAATTACTAATGCATTTAAAGCTATGAGAATTTGGCCCTTTAATCCCAGTGCTATTAGTAAATGACTGTCTCAATCCTTTATTAACTACCGAACAATTTGATATACCTAAAACATTTGACCAAGTACAGGTGCAAGTTAATCCACAACCTAAAACCAACAAATCCATATCTCATACGAGTCAACCTTTTTAACGAAGTAGAAATCTTAAGATCTGAGATCGAAGCCTTTAGGGTCGAAAATAGGACGTTGAAAGAGAATATATCTTATATAATAAGTTAGTAAAATTTATAATTAATAAATTTTTAATTAATATCATATTAAAATTCAAATTTAGAGAATTATTTTTTATGTTTATACATTATTAAAATTTTTAAAATTTAAAAATTTTAGATTTTTTAATTTTTTTAACTAAAATAGGTATTATTTTTACTATATAAATTATATCATTAACTAGGCTAAATTAGTGCATAGTAGCACAAAAAAATACCTAATTTTAATTGGTCAAACTTTAAAAATAAGCAAAATTTTAATTTTTAATTTTTTAAAATTTAAAAATTAAATAAATTTAAAGATTTTTTTAAAAAAATCGAATCAATAAATTATATGGTTTATGTAATTTAACGCATATGTGTTGTAACACACCCATCTGATAAACCAATCAGATCGTAGGATTAGGTATAATATGAAATCAAGAAAAAATAGCGCTCTTTTAAAAAATTACCTGTAGCTCATAATTTTGTTTATGAAACCACTTTTCATGCTTTAACAAAAAAAATTTCTTGCAAAATTTTACTATAAAACCTCTTTCTCGTCTACACACTATTCTAACCTTATTCTAACCCTAACTAACAAAAAAAACAGTTTATTTTGGTTGTTTTGATTTCACATTACACCAAATTATATAAGGTGTGCTATAGCGCACATGCGCAAAAATATTAAATTCAAATTATATAATTTTTTTTATAAATATATTGTCAAAATATTTAAATAGTATATTTTTTTTTAATTGCTAGTTAAATAAAAAAAAAATTAGTACTTTACTATATACTATTTTTAATCTATTCAATTTCTCTGCTAGAATATATGAGAAGACCAATATTAAATAAACTTGTTCAGCACCTAAAAATAAATTAAATTAGCAGGATTATTTTTATTTTACTTGAAATTTGGAGAATAGAAGTATTATTTTGAATTTTTGATCAAAAAAACCAAATTTAAGTATTTTTTCTTCAAATTTCAATTAAACTATTATAAGGTGATCATGCCTAATTCCATGGATTGCTCTAATTCTGTGAATTATAATATTTCGTGATATCTTATGATTCCATGATCCAATTTGGATAATTTGGTATCATTTGAATCGTCTCACTGAGATGATTCTAACGGTACCAAAACTGTCACAAATTAGCCAAATTAGATCACAATATCCTGAGATAAACAATATATTTATTATTTTTTGAGATCAAATATATTTTCATAGGATTGTGTATCTCATGATCTTGTGATCCAATTTGGATGATTTTGGTATCATTCGAATTGTCTCACTGAGACGAATCTAATAGTGCTAAAATTATCCCAATTGGATTTCAGAATCCAAAGATATAGTGTTTTCTGTAATTAAATCTATTTCCGTAAATTGTATATCTTGTGACTCTGCGATCCAATTTGGATGATTTAGATATCATTTAAATCATCTCAGTGAGATGATTCAAATAGTACCAAAATCATCCAAATCGAATCACAGGGTCCCAAAATACATAGTTCATAGAAAAAATTGATTTTTTGTGTATACCATATATTTAAGTGGCCAAGTTTATTAATAAAATCTTGTTCAAATCCTGTAAAAAATTTATAATATATAATTTAGTATAATGAATATATTACTTAGCAAACTTTGTTCAATTTACTTAATAGGCAATTCTTCAGTCAACTGGTTCAAAAATTGGTTTTTTTATATATAAATTTTCCTATAAGTGCGAATGCACAGCGTTTCTATCTAAAACTTTTTTTTATACTAAGTTAATCACCTTTCTGGCTTAAGAGACTTTTGTAAAGCTCATTAAAACACATCTAATAGTGGTTAGAGTGTCAAAATTGGCTCAGTGGATACCAAGATATTTTTAAAAAACCTTTCTTTTACTATATAAATTTCTTTATAAACAATACTATTGTTTGCAAAGAAATTTACAAAGTAAATGAAAGGGTTTTTAAAGATATCTTAGTATCCACCAAGCCGATTTTAACACTCTAACCACCATTAGATGCGTTTTAATGAGCTTTACAAAAGTCTCTTAAGCCAGAAAGATGATTAACTTAGTATAAAAAAAGTTTTAGATAGAGATGCTATGCATTCACACTTATAGTAAAATTTATATATTTTTGAACCAGTTGACTAGAGAATTGACTATTAACAAAAAATCAAGTTCATTATGTATCTACAGAATTAGGCCTATGGCTTTAAAATTCTCATAAATTATACAGATTGTAACTTTTATTATTAAAAAAATTTTTAGTATATAATGTATAAAAAAATTTTACATTTGAATAATAAATTGATTTTATATATTAAATTTTACAAATAAATACAATTTTTGATGAACTTTTATATGTGACAAATAAAAATTCATAGAATTAGATATGTTTATCTTATATGTTTCAATTTTTATTTTTAATAATATAAAAATAATCTAAATTTAAGGGAAGAGTACAATGATCTACATTTTAATAGTGATTACATTACTAATTTTTACAATAACATTCAATTGAAATTAGGTAATGATCATATGCTATTGTATGTTATTTATATTGTACTATCTAAGCAAATCTTAATCGTCCTAAGCAAATTGACGATATATACAAGTAGAATTTTTTAATATAATATGTGGCTTTAAAGTTTTACTACTATAAATAGAAGGTTTTGACCTATATGCCACAAAATTTTGGCTAAAATTGGTTGCATTCTCAAAAATTCTTATCAGTAGCGTATTTTTGCCTCTATATAAAAATTTTTTTGTATGACGATCATATATGAAAATGATCGATGTTGTACTCTACCCTTAAAGCTATTAACTTTTATAAAAATTATATTTTTAACTAATAATTTTGTAGAGATTGTCTTGATAAACAAAATTATCTGGTAGTTACTATTAATTATATTATCCATATTAATACTATATTATGGTATATCAATATTTATTCCATGGTTTGGAATTTTAATATTTAATTTTTTTAATATACTATATATTTTTTTTGGTTTTTTTTTTTTTATGTTATATTAACAATTGTTTTAATTTATGTCAAAAAGTTTTCAAGTAAAAAAAAAAAAATGAAAAAATGAAAAAAACAACTAAAGAAAAAACCACATAATCAATAAACTAAACTTTATAAAATAACAATAATATGGCCATTAAATAATACTAACTCAATATCATCTACATTCTATCTAATAACTATTAATTACTAGTTAATTTTAAAATTTTAATTTTTTAAAAGTTAGATCATTTATTATATTGGTGAGTTAAGATTTTCTGTACCATATATCATAAAAAGTTTGGCTCAAATTTTTCCCATTTATACAAAATGATTGATTTTGATTTAGGGATGTTAAGTCGTTCAAATGAACCGGGTCTGAACCTAGTTCAAACTACTCTTTTTAGCCGTTCATTCAAAGAAAAATTAACAACAAGTTCTTGAACCAGTTTTATAATCTAGTTTATAAACCTAATTTATAAACCCAGTTTATAAACTTAGCTTATAAAACTGGTTTGAAAACTCAGTTTATATGAACCCGGTTATAACAACCGTAATACATATGATAAAGAAATTAAATATAATTTGTAATACAGCATGTTGAATCTTTGTACAAATGTACGTACATATATATTATACATGCTTAGAAAGACATTTTGTCAACCAAAGTTACAGCAAAGTCTTATGATTCTATTGTATAGCAAGTTATGATGCAATCTTAATTTGTTAGTATGTGCATAGTTTTATTAGTGTAAAACTTCGAGGTTCATCTAGCAACTATAAATCTAACATTTATCGTGATTAAGTAAGAAAATAATTATCCAGGCAAGGTCAGACAATATCTGACCTGGGTAATTATTTTCTTACCGGATAATAGCTCTAGTGAACTTAGGTTCATGAACTAAAGTTTGAACTTCAAAGTTAACCTCAAGTTCATACTTTAAGTTTATGAACTCAAGTTTAAACTTTAAAATTGAACTGAAGTTTATAAACTTCAGTTCAGTTCATTTTTTTCTTTGAACATGGGACTGGACCGAAACTGAACTGAACGAACCACTTAACATCCCTATTTTGATTGGTTGATACATACTGTATGATTATCATATGATTTTTGTAACCAACTTTTGATACCTAAAATTTTAAATCTTCATCTTGATGAATATTCAAATGTTAATGATTTTACTATTGTTAGAATCACAAAAACCTGCTCTATAATTTTATTTAATAGTTCAAAACGATTTGTTTAAAAAAATTTTAATAAGAAAATCAATACCACGGGTTTTATATATAATTTGCAATTTGTACCCCCTACCCTTAACGATTGTTTTCAAGACAATGTATTATTAATCATAATGATTAACCGTAGTCATTTAGGACATAGCGCAATAGTTAGATTTGGAACATAGCACGATAGTTAGATTTGGATATAGCGCGATAGATTTGGAACGTAGTGTGAGAAACATAGTACAATAATTTTAATTTTTGTATTTTTTTTCAATTTTTTTTCTTATTGCGAACCGATCACGTGGAGATCGATTTTTCATGTGAGCCGGAAAATCTCACCTACATCCTGGTGCTGTTAGCCATGCTTCGAGTGATTATGGTACGAGTGGGAGTAGGAGTAGTAATAGTTCTACTCTTTCTCCTTCCAGATGATGGTTCTTGTTTCACTGGAGTACGGTCTTTCTGAGGCGACGTAAAAGGAGAATGATCAGTCAAAACTGGGATATCAATGTTGGACGGTGGTGTATTTCTCTGTCTTTCTGGAGTCAGTTGTGTCGAATCTTCATCGCAACTTAAGGCTTTATCAATCTCCATAGAAATTTCCTTAAGCTGCATAGGAGGTAGAGTCTCCATAATGCTTCCAATGTATTTATTCCGCATGTGGCCACTTCCATTGTTTTTACCTTGCCGTCTCAATAATTCGTTTTCTTTAATTGATTCAATAATATTACCGTGATGAAGGTTGTAAATAATTAAGAAGTGTTTCCTTGTCTCTTGGTCTTCGCTTTCGCAGTATTTACTTAAAAATGCACATTCATTTTCATCCATCACAGTATTAAGTAATATATTTAACCTATCTGCATTGGGTTTCGGGAGGAAACAGAAGTCCAGCAGCTTTTTGAATAGCGTAAAGTCATCAGCGTGAGATCTATGTTGTCGCTATCAAAAATCCAAAAGTTAGGCGAATGCATATAATAAAATATTGCCGAAAAACCGCGAAATAACGCCCACCTGTGCGTCATTTCGAATAATACCCACGCGCATTTTTCCGATATAAAAAACAAACTCCAATCACTTCACTGAATTATAAATTCATTGGTATGTTATATAAGTGTGCGTGGTTCCGAAACGCTCATGGACATATTGAGAAACAAGCACGCTTTTTAAAGGATCCGAAATAACGGCCATGACCGTCATTTCGCGGTTTTACAGTATATTATGGTATACACACTTGAAAAAGTAAGGCTTCACATATGTCACATTGTAGTAGAATTTCCATATAGATCTCTATATTTTCTAGTGATCTTTCCTGAGTGCTGTTAAGATTTGCATATTTCAACGCATCATGTGGACCCACATGGTTTAGCAGTACCCGCATAACCTTTATATCCCAATCCACAGTGACCGTTGGCTCGGTCAAAAACCTTATAGCTTCTGCGAATTGCCAATGATCTAAAGCCCAATAACCATCCATAAGACACAAAAAATTTGGTGGGATCAAATACCTGGCTGCATATTTTTGATGTTTTTTGCTGTAAGCTTGCCAATCTTTTAGAAGATAATATATAAGGCAATGTTTTCTTAACATGTCAATATCATTGCTTTTTAATATCTCATCAAACAAAATTTTCAAGGCCTCTATATCAAGTGGAGGATAAGACGATGGGTCAATATTCACAAATCGAAGTAACATGTCAAAAATTAGCTCCCCATCCATTTGGTTACGTTTAGATCTAATACCATTAGACATAACTGTGTTATATGGTGTATATTTCATAAATTCGGCATTATCGAACCATTCGGTGAATGATGGCTTCGGATCGTGGAATACTTCACATTGTGCTTTAATATTTGGATCAAAAAGAACCGTTCTATCTGGTAAAAGAATTTCACACCTAGCATAGCGCATAGGCGAATCAATGTCCAATACTGATAACAAATTGCATAACGCAGAAATATTTTCCCAACATATAAGCGAAATTTTTTGAGCTCCTTCAATTTTGAATATGGCAAGCTCAGGACCATCTTTGGAATCTTTTTCTAAATAAACAGATTCCAACGCGACGCATACGATATAATCAATACCGTCAGCAGCGGAAGTAATAGAAATAATTCTTCCTTTGATAACATTAGAATCCGGACGACCTTCATAATTTTGTTCAAATTCCTCGCATGTCTGGTGGCCAAAACCAAAAGATGTTTTGAAGAACCTGATCATAGGTTTCGGGTCAATCTGTTCTATGAAATCATTATTCAATGTTGGATCAAGACCACCATGTCCGACAATTATCAGGCCTTCGTGATCTGCATGGGGAGGACGTGAAATTATGTGAGTGACCGGTGATAATGACATTGGAGGTTCTATAGTTTGAATAGGTTGTATTTTTAGGTCAAATTCATAACTAAATATTTCAATAAGTCCCCGCATGCCACCTGCGATTATGAACGGAATACCATTTGTACCATGAAATTGATACGATGACATGTATACATTCACTGCTGACACAGGCTCTCTAGTATATAACTGTTGATAATGCTCTTCAATCATCCGAAATTTTGAACAATATCCCTCTGTAGGAGGTAATAATCGATATAAAGATATTCCAATAGCAGACGCAATAACAATTAGATAAGATTCTGACGCAGTTGTACGCGCTTGGTTTAATTTTTGGTTTTCATCATCCTGATGAAAGATGGTGGTTAATATCAATTAAAATTTAATTAATAACAGTACAATTTACTTACACTATGTACGATCTTCTCAGAAAAAACCACATCATTTATTGTAGGAATCAACCTATCCAAATTCATCGGTAAAATATGTGAGATTCTTTCATATATATCGTATAATAGAAATCTATACTCTGACTTGGTAGTCCGCGTGCATATTAATAGGCACTTTGTCCCAACCATGCAATCAGTTACTTTCACAATCTCACGAAGGTATCCTTCGTCGCTCAACCTTAGTGGATTACATTTCTGCTCATAATTGTATTTTCTCAGATCAAATGTATCGTATAGTTTGAAATCCTGTTTATAACGGATCTCAATTACTTTGTCACTCCACGTGTAAACGAAAGTAGAAGTGTCAAGACTCGCGTGTTGTGTACCAAAGGCACCAGCCGTAGGACGATGGATTTGATCAGACGTGGAGATCTGAGTTCTTGGTAAAGTCGCTGGAGTTGGTCTTATGAAATTCTTCAAAGTTGTTAAAATATTCATAATGATAATATGGATTTATTGAATCATATGAATCAAATACAGTGAAAAAAAAAAGAAAGTTTTGGTAAGTTTACGGTTCTTAAAATTCCTGGGACAAATGAAAAAATTGCCGATGATTAAATCAAGTTACCGACTTCTGCCGACATCTGATTCGGTCATCGGAAATTTCTCCAAGATCTACTGTTCATGTTATAAAAGTTTATTATATCTGATATTGAGAACTTGAATAATCAGATATAGATCTATCTTCATTATACTACTATTATACTGCCGACCTTCCCAAAACCGATATGCTCGGCAGGGACACGGAAAAATTCATATATATATAGATATGAATAAAACGGAATTTTTAGTACAAAACGGTATAAAATGGAATTTTTGACAGCAACGAATTTTTGGGCAAAATTAAGAGCAGTGTATGTTTAATTTGGGCCAGGTAATATAATTAGGAACTTCGGAAAGTTTCGAAAAAGTTCAGAAGATATCAAATATGGGCAAGTTAGTTGGAAGGTCGCAGAGTTATAGAGAGTGAGCTCTCCATCTGGAAAATGTGCACTTATAGAGAGATCTAATTACAACTTATGATTAAATGCAATATATTTTATTGTGAAGAAAAAAGGAGCACTTGTGGAGAATTGACTGTATAGATAAAATTGGAGTAAAATTTTATATCGCTATAAAAAGGATTTTTTTACTATATCGGAATGAATTTTTTACAAATCTAAACCGGTATTTTTCCGTGTCCCTGATGCTCGGATCTGAAAATTTCACGTGACCAAATGGTCATAAATTAGCCAATCAAATTGTAGAATAGGATATAACAATGCATATGGGCGGATTTGACTCCATTCAATATTGTCACAAAATTCGATTTTGTCACATATGATGATCAAAACTATTAACGATTTTGGTTTTAAACAGTTAATACCTATAATACCTAGAAGTCTCTACTACCTTTTCTAGTTCGCAATTAATTATTAAGCAAGAAGTACCTACGTATATGGCTAGTGAATGTCAACTTTGTCAAGAGATTTTTTCTTCTCGAAAAGATCTTGTTACCCATGAAAGAATTAAACACCGAAATAATAAAATTATTCCTCACCGCAAGACACTTCTTCAGCCTCCTCTTGAGCAAGTCACATTTTATCAAGATGCGTTTATAGTTCTTATTAAAAAACGACTTGGTTTTAATAGGCATTCAATAGGCACAAAACAAGTTTCTATTAACGCTTTTCCTGAAAATATATTCGTTTATCTTTTTGAACATGAACCTTCTTTCCGGTATAGTCCTGTGCAACGAAAGTATTCGTGTTCTTTTCAGGGTGAAGCTGGGGAACAGAGATTGAAACAATTAGTCAATTATGACCATTGGAACGTTAGACAAGATCCAAAACTAAGAACTATAGGGTACGTTTTATTTATGGACAATGAGGGTTCCTACGGAGTTAGCTTTAGTTGGTCTCAATCTGAATTTAAAGAGAACGAACGCGTCTTTCATTGCGGCACTGCTACTTGTAAG
>QKWP01001846.1:55124-72537 GCA_003550325.1 Gigaspora rosea | reverse complement strand
AATGAATAAACTTATCTTAAATAATTTCAATACTCGCAAAGCCCTTTGACATAAATGTCTTTATGCATCGCATGATCGCATGATAACACAATAGCCCCGTTCTATTTGTTGTAAATGATAAATTATAATACTGTATTTTAAATGAACCAAATAAATAGTTGGATAATAAAACCAAAGAGAAAAATGCTTACCACCTTTTAAGCTTTAACTAAAAAACTATTAATGAAAAAATCAAAATGTCGTCCACAAAATCTAAAGAAACTAAAACTGCTCTTACCAATGAGCAAAGAAAAGTTATCGTTGAATATAAAGAAAAAAATCCTAAAATTAGCCAGGTTGAACTCATCGATTGGATTAAACAAACAATGGGTCTTAGTGTTCATCAAAGTACCGTTAGCCGTCTATTAAAAAATAAAGAAGCAATTAGTGAAAATCCCTCCACAAAGAGACAGAGGACAGTTCAATATCCGGCACTTGAAGATACATTGTACGAATAGATTTGCAAAGTCAAGATAGTGTAATATTATCTGACAAAATTATAATAGAAAAAGCAAAACAATTTGCTAAATTACTAAATATACCTGAGAGTAATTTTAAGTTCTTGCA
This sequence comes from Gigaspora rosea, assembly GCA_003550325.1. NCBI lineage: Eukaryota > Fungi > Glomeromycota > Glomeromycetes > Diversisporales > Gigasporaceae > Gigaspora > Gigaspora rosea. The sequence goes on along the minus strand of QKWP01001846.1, from coordinate 71,931 downwards.
TGGTTGGCTATACAAATTCAAAAAAAGACATGTTTACAACAAATAAAAAAACATGGAGAGGACGCTTCTGTCGACGATGCTGTCGTTAATGCTGCTATTCCACGATTAAGGGGAGCGCCATTTATCACCTAATTTTTTAGGTAGGTGGGGGGTAGAGAAATTATCAGGTCCTATATAATATAATATATATATATCAGATATATTTATATATATTATTATATATATATAATTTTTAATATTGAATAACTTTTGATCCACCAGTCTATTTTTGATGATTTAACTACCAAAATGTTCGCCTTAGTGAGCCAATTCTAATAAGCCTAAAATCACTAAATTCTAATCACAGACTCAGACTCTAAATTTTACTAATTTTAGACTTCAGACCAGACTCAACTATGAGTCCAGTCCGGGTCTGGTCCGAAATCTGCAGACTGGTCTGAGCCCAAATATAATTATATGTATTTTTTGGCACTGAACAAGTTTACTTAGTGCATTTTGTTAGAATAAATTAGTAAAATTTTATGAATCATAAGATTTTATAGAATTTTATTAATAAAATTCTATAAAATCTTATAATTCGCAAATTTTTATTAATTAATTCTAACAAAATGCACTAAGTAAACTTGTTTAGCACCTAAAAATGAATTAAAACGGCTGGTTTGGTTTTATTTTACTTGAAATTTGGAAAAAAGATGCATAGTTTGGATTTTTGATCAAAAAAGTCAAATTTAAGCATCTTTTCTCCAAATTTCAAGTAAACTAAAAACAATCTTGCCAATTTAATGTATTTTTAGGTGCTAAACAAGTTTACTTAGTGCGTTTTGTTAGAATTAATTAACAAAACTTTGTAAATCATAAGATTTTATAGAATTTTATTAATAAAATTCTATAAAATCTTATAATTCATAAAACTTAACTAATTAATTCTAACAAAATGCACTAAGTAAACTTGTTTAGCACCTAAAAATACATTAAATCGGCAGGGTTGTTTTTATTTTACTTGAAATTTGGAGAAAAGATGCTTAAATTTGACTTTTTTGATCAAAAATCCAAAATTATGCATCTTTTCTCCAAATTTCAAGTAAAATAAAAACAAACCAGCCGTTTTAATACATTTTTAGGTGCTGAACAAGTTTACTTAGTGCATTTTGTTAGAATTAATTAATAAAAATTTGTGAATCATAAGATTTTATAGAATTTTATTAATAAAATTCTATAAAATCTTATTATTCATAAAATTTTACTAATTAATTCTAACAAAACGCACTAAGTAAACTTGTTTAGCACCTAAAAATACATTAAATTGGCAGGGTTGTTTTTATTTTACTTGAAATTTGGAGAAAAGATGCTTAAATTTGACTTTTTTGATCAAAAATCCAAAATTATGCAACTTTTTTCCAAATTTCAAGTAAAATAAAAACAACCCTACTCATTTAATGTATTTTTAGGTGCTTAACAAGTTTAGTTAGTGCGTTTTGTTAGAATTAATTAATAAATATTTGTGAATTTTAATATTTTATAGAATTTTACTAATAAAATTCTATAAAATCTTATGATTCACAAAATTTTACTAATTATTTCTAAATTAATGCACAAGTAAACTTGTTCAACACCTAAAAATACATTAAATCGGCAGGGTTGTTTTTATTTTACTTGAAATTTGGAAATAAGATGTTAAAATTTGTCTTTTTTGATCAAAACTCCAAAATTGTACATCAAATCTCTAAAATTCAAGTAAAATAAAAACAAACCACCGTTTTAATAAATTTTTAGGTGCTGAACAAGTTTACTTAGTGCATTTTGTTAGAATTAATTAATAAAAATTTGCGAATTATAAGATTTTATAGAATTTTATTAATAAAATTCTATAAAAACTTATGATTCATAAAATTTTACTAATTTATTCTAACAAAATGCACTAAGTAAACTTGTTCAGCACCAATAAATACATATAAATATATTTGGACTCAGACCAGTCTGCAGACTTCGGACCAGACCCAGACCAGACTCAGACTTGACTAAAAAGGTTGAATATAAAAAATAAATTTACTTAGTAATTTTAAAAATTACTATTAAAATTACACAAAAGTTGAACGATCTTGGGATTCTGTGATTGGATTTTGATAATTTTGGGCTTGTCAGAATCGTCTCACTGAGATGAACATTTTGGTAGTTGAATCGTCCAAAACAGACCAGTACATCAAAAGTTATCCAATTTTAATATATATATATATATTATTAAATTTTAACCAATCAAATGCTTAGAAAAATTATCAGGTGGGGGGTAGGGGGGTCAGCTACTTAGGGGAGTAACAAAAATCAGGTGATTTTTTAGGGGAGGAGGGGGGTAAAAAAAGTTGAAATTATATATAAGAACCTGACTATTTATATATTAAGAAAGAGGGAGGGAGGTAGGTCTCTGATAAAAATAATCAGGTGATTAATGATACTGCCCTTAGTGAAACCCTAATCAGGTGATTTCTGGTGCTCCCCTAAAAGAAAATTTAAAAGAATACGACCTAAAAGACATTTACAATATGGATGAAACTGGCTTATTCTATCGGTATTAATAAATTACTGTATGAATTAATACTTGCCTTAGCTAATTTTTTATTTCTTATTTTTTTAAAGTTTAGAGCCGGACACTATGCTAGCAACCATTCGTCTTAAGGGGAAAAAAGAAATCTAAAGAGCACTTAACTTTAGCATTTTGTGCCAATGCTAACGGGACAGATAAAATGATGCCATTTGTTATTGGTAAGTCGCTCAATCCACATTGCTTTAAATCTATCAAACGTCGTAGTCTTGGTGTTATGTATGATGCAAGTCAAAATGCATGGATGACAAGTATACTTTACCAAAAATGGCTTAAAAAATTTGACCAAAAAATGGCTGGTCGTAAAGTAATTCTTTTAATTGATGGTGCAAAATGTCATTCTTCTGGTAATTTAAGACTTCATAACACAACGGTTCATACCTTTCCCCCAAATACAACATCCCGTATACAACCTATGGATGCTGGAATTATAATGTCTTTTAAACGTTGCTATCGAAATTACTTTATAAAATGGTTACTTGATCAATACAAATCTGAAAGCGACAATAAATTGGACGTCCTTACCACTATAAAATTTATTGTTTGATCATGGAGAGAGGTATCATCAGATACAATACGAAATTGCTATAAGCATACAGAAATTCTTCCGGTTGTTCAAGATAATGAGGTTACCTATGATGATGATGGTGACAACGACGACGATAACGCTTTGATGGAGGAATTATATAATAATGTAGAAATGCTCAATTTTCAAAACGTGATGGATCTAGACGAATATGTTAATTATTCAGAAGAAAGAAATATAAGCGGAATACTAAGTGATCAGGAAATTGTAAACCAAATCGCATTCCCAGATCCTGAAACTGCCGAAGATAATAATGATGATGAGGAAGACGATAGTATAGAATTACCCCAAGTTAGTCACAAAGAAGCATCAGATGCTATACGTTTATTAGAGTTATATCTCATGCAACAGGACCTTAGTGATGTAGCTCATACTGAACATGACACAGCTTTATCGAAATTGTCTGGGCTAGTAAGGAAATTCCGTAATGCTTCATTCAAGCAGTTAACCATAGAAACTTTCTTTGAGCTAGACGTATATAATAAAATATTCTTTTGAATATTAAAACCAAACCTTAGTTTAATGTTCCTTTTATATCTTCGAAACCCCTAAATTAAGCAACTAGAAAATCTACAGTATATTAAAAAAAAAAAGTCATATAAAAGCACTAGAAATGATAATTAAAAAAGTAAAAAAAAAACCTCTTCGAAAGCTATACTCAGCTTGTCTAACTTAACATAATTTTGGTTCATTTTGAACCTTACTATAATCGTAAGTTCTATGTAGAATCTATTACAGTAGAACAATAACAATTCGTTTAGTATTTTTTCTCCATAATTAAAAATGATTTTAAACTCAAACAATATATGTATTCACGATAGAGTTAGATTTACTGTACTTTCGTTTTCTTATAAAATTTTAATAAAATATAGATCGTACAATTTGAATATAACGTATCGGTAGTTTGTTTAAAGGCAGTAACAGTTCAATATGTATTACGCAAATTAATTAAAGCTAGGTGCTAATAAACTTTTAGATCTTTGATTTCGACGGATAAATCTACTTTTTTTATAAAATACTAGTCGAAAAAAAAATTTGATCAATAAGATTCGCTTTAAACATATACCAGGAACGGAGTACAAAGTACGTAGTGTATGGTTTACAGGCATTTGAAATGCCGTGTCTCTTTTGTATCTGATTGGTTAATCTATCCTTGTGACTTCTAAATGTATTTCTATATTTGTACATACTTTATGGGGTTTTGATCTACTGTATCGCATGCAAAAAACCAGAAACTTATGCCAAAACTGGTTTAACCTGTAACTCGCTGAAAATCCACTTTCCGTTCCTGGTTTTGCGTGACAATATCGCGCAGTTACTTATTATAAAATGAATAAAATTTGATGAATTAGATTAACCAAAAGCTTAAAATATTATTGGTCGATAATCCTAGCACGTGATTTTGTAATGCTATTGGTTACTTCCCTAAATGCAACCCTCCCTAAATGCATACCCTGGAGGTAGTCCCAATGGTATGCATTTAGGGGGGTCGACTGTACTATATTGTCTACCGTAGAGCAGAAGGTAATAAAAATATATTGTATTGCTTAATTTATAAACTTTTAATGTTGATTTTTTTTGTTTTTTTTTTGTCTTTTTTCTTTGTTAGCCAAATAATTAACTTGTTTTTTTCATTTATAAATTTATGTAGACTGTTTTCGAAAGTTATATGTATTTTCTATAAGACGTTTGATTTATTTATGTGATAGCATAGTTTTGTTAATTATAGATGAAGTATAAAAAATGGGAATAAAGGCCATATAACTTGTTATAAGAAACTTTTTAATAAGACTCTTGTGTTTATAAGCTATATTTTAACCTGGGTGAATAGTTTTATTCATTTACAATGTGAGTTAGTTTAATATGTTTAATGATTATCTATCTGTTTTTATTGAAAGTGTATCACATGAATAAAAAACTGTTTTATGATTGGTCAACTACCTCATGATCAGACCTGTAAGTCCTCTCTGCTGAGTATGATAATGAAGGGTCATGTGGTTGAATATTCTTTGCGGATATTTGATGAATGAATTAAAACAATCAAACCAGGCCCCAATAAGCTAGAAATATTCATCATCATGGCTATTGGATTTTGTCATATCTTATGGAGACCTATTAAAGAAACAATATCTAACTATAAATATATTAATGTTTAATAAAGAATTACATTTTTATAAAGAACATAGGAATAAGTAAGTTGTTTATATAGATCTACATCTAAATTTTATTTTAAATAAATGCTACTAAATTATTTTAATAATATACGCAGGGACTTTATTCTTTGTCTTGGGAGTGAAAAAGATTAATTTCCATATATTTTGTAATGTATAATGTCCCTATATTAACAATAATAATATTGGTCCATGGATAAATTTTATAAATTTTCATTCTGAGAGTGCTTGTTTAAATTATATGGTCAAAAAGGAACCTGTTCAGTCTTGAATGATTATAATTTTATTGCTGAAGAAATTGAAATATTTCTATATTGATGTAAATATACTATATGATACTTTAATAATTATGTTTATAAATTTTCAATAACCTGGGATTTTATTTTAACTCTTTTCTTTTTTGTATAGTAATATTCGAAAAAAAAGTAGCTATTGTTGCTATATAGTTAGCATTGTCAACTTTGAAATAATATTATAAATCTTATAACATTTGAAATTCTGTTGCACTATAAAATTAAGGTAAACAAAGATTCCCTTAGCATAATTACTCTTTAGCAGATTACTATTACAATTATATAATGCATTGTTAATAGTTAAGCAATTATCAAAATTTTTGATATGGCATAAGTATAAAAAGGAAGAATAAGTTAAAATTTCTGGATGAATATAATATAACACAGTTAATTTATTTAAATAATAATTAGATCTTGTCAAAGGCCGATGTTTAATAAATATAATTTATTGAGGGTAGTAATTTCAATATCAAAATATAATTTTGAAATTAGTACTGGAATCAAAGAATGGCTTGTATAAGTATTATAATAACTTTATTAAAACTTATTTGCTTATTTTTGATTTTATATTTATGACTAACAAATTTGAATATTTCATTCAAAGAAATTATTATTTTTATGGGTTTACTCTAATATAAATAATATTATGAAAAATTTTAAAAATCATAATTATAATTATATTATATTTATTATTATAATATTGTTAGGGTATTGACAGGAATCAGCTGATTCGATTTTGGCCAAAATTTTGACCTTCCTCTATTTTAGTCAGTTTTTATATTAAATTTTCACTTTTTCAGACCCTCTTTAGAAAATCAGCTAATTTCTGGCCCTCCCCTTATTATTACTATTTATTAGTTAATAAATAAATTATAATAATAAATAAGAAATTAATAAAATTATAATATAAAATGTGATTTTTCTTTGGGTGAAATTTTATAATAATTAAATAACTTCAGATAAATTTTAACACCCTTTCAAATTTGTTAGGATATTAGTAGAGATATAGATATTTACAGAATTTATTCAAGCCAAATTTGTATTAGCTCTAATTCTAAACCTAATCTTAATAATAATGACCAAAGTTACCTTGTCTGTGAAATGAAATAAACAATTTACGAAATAATTGATTGTCTAAAATAAACTTGTAAATCCTACAAAATAATTATAGTAAGTTTATACTAAATCATATCATAAATTCTGCTTTTATATCATAAAAAATATGCTGAATTACTAAGGTATTTTAGTTAAATAATTCTGCTAATACTTATACACAGTGTTGTATGATTTAAACAATTTTGAACAATTAAATAAAGTAAAATTACTTAAAATTTTAATAAAATAACCTATTTTAATTTTAACTGGAATGTGTTCAGTACCTAAAAAAATATATAGTTATATATTTTTTAGATAAATTTATTAATTATTAAAGCCTGGACAAGCTTTGGACAATCTTGGATGTTTGGACAATTTTGGACATGGACAAGCCAAAAAAGGCTTTGGACAGCCAAAACATACTACACTACTTATACAGGTTATTCAAAAGTTCTAAAAAACATAGTATCTTTTTTAAGTGATTTTATATATAGATTGTATAAATAATTATCATGATCTCTCCATTATTTAAGTATTTGATAACAGATAATTTTTTTATAAATTTGATTGGCAATTACTTTTTCTAAAAATCTAATAGAATAATTTCTTTTTATGTAACACAAAAAATTTTGAGCTAACCCTAAAAACTTTTTAATAATGAAAGGCAAAAAGTCTTCTAAGCAAACTTGAAATACAGTATTTGAGCTATACTATAGTTGACCCTCATTAATATCAACTCCATTAATATCAACCTAAGCTACAAACCAAATTTTTATATATTAAAATCCCTCATATATATTAACTTTAATATAAATTCTCATTAATATTATATTAATATAAATATAAAGATAGTCCAAATAGGTTAATATAAATGAGAAACAACTGTACAATATATTTTTTTAATTCTAGTTAATTTCATACTATTATGTTGCTAACTTTTAGTAGATACTCTATAATTGAATTTTAATAATTTTAGGCTCATTAGAATTATGCCAAAGAAATAAACAATTTGTGATAAATTATTTAAAATAGACTAGTAGATCAAAAGTTATTTAGCTCTAAAGTTTTTTAAAAAATAAGCTATATTTACAAATTTTAAAAATACATCTATATATTCAATAAATAGAAGGGTCAAGCTTAAATAATTTTTAAAAAAACCTTTTAAAAAATTAATTAAGCAAGCAAATTTGCCTACTAAATGGTTTAAAAAATAATTTTCTAAATTTTACTAATCGATTTATACTTTTTACTCTAAGTAAACTTGTTTAGTATCTAAAAATATATATATAAATATTTAGACTCAAACAAGTTTGAAACAAACTTATAATTGAGTTTTGAGTTTAATATAAAGTTTGAAATAAAAAAAATTTAAAGTTTGAGTTTGTTCTGAACCCTGAACTGGACCAGACCAAATAGTTGACCAAACCCAAATCTAGGTTACTGGGCAAAAAGTTAACAAAAAATTGGGAATAGCTTATTTTCAGATAAAATTAATTTTTAACTGATTGCAGAAAATTGCTACATAGTAAAGTCTAAATTTTATTATATAAATCAATTAAAGTTGCTTAAGTAATTTGGAAGATCAAAATACACCTACTCTGAAATTTTCATCAAGATTGGAGAACTTTTTATTATTTAATTTTTAATTTTTACGTTTATTAAATATATTTTTTAAAAAATTTTACTTTTTTCGCTAAACGTAAAAATCAAAAGCCAATTAATAAAAACTTCTTCAATACTTATAAAAATTTTGTAGTAAGTATATTTTGACCTATTGAATAAGTTTACTTAAGTAATTTTAATCGATTTACTTAGTAAAATTTAGACTTTACTATGTAGTGACTTTTGTCAATCGTGAGGTAGCTTATTTTTCAGTTAAAAATGTTTTGAAGTTTTTGACCAAAAGAGGGGTAGCTTATTTTCGAAGATAGTTTATTTTGAAGAAAATATTGTACTAGTTTATATAAACACTAGTTTGGAACCTAAACATGTTTATGAACTTTTGAACTGAATCTAAACTGAACCTAAATTAGCTTTATTTGATATATCTTATATAAATACTAAATAATTTTTGTATAGTTATTCAGCTACCTTTTAATACAATATACAAATTTTTATTATCTTTTAAAAAATAAATAAAAAATTGTATATTTTGTATTAGAAGAAGGCTGAATAATTTATACAAAATTGTTTATTGTTTATGCCAAACATGTTAAATAAGTGTATTATTGGTCAAATTATGGCTAATAATTGCTGATTTTTTTATAGCAAATACCATACTATAATGTAATTTTTAGCTATATCATAAAAACAATATCCTAGTAAATAATTAGTTATTATTTACAATATGACCAATAACAAGTACTTAAAAGCTCAATACTAAATTGAACTTGATCTAAGTTTAGTTTAGTTCAAATTTATAAAAATACTATTATATTGTACAATTTCAATATTATAAACAAACTATTTAAAACTATATATTATTAGTTAATGGACATATTCAACTAAATGCAATTATTATAAATCAAATAAGTTGGCTCATCCAATTTTATATATAAATTTATGCAAAAAATTATTTAAATTGAATTTATTTAAAAGTATACATACAAAGCCTTTTTAAATTTTAATAGATTGGATTTACTGTTTTGTACTAGATTTAGATAGTTTTCAAAAACTCATAAAAAATCTAAAAAATTTAAAACCCAAATTTTTTTTATTTACAAAAATCTTATAAATATTCAAAAATAGTTTAGTATTATTTATTTTAATATTATTAACAAGATTATTGCAAAAAAAATTTTTTTAAACCTTGAAATTTTTTTGTAATTTGTTGTACTAAATTTAGTACACCTTTTAAGACTAATTATAATTATAATTTACTAATAAATTTTGCAAACTAAAAGTTTAATTATATAAAAAATAGTAAAAACTAATTATAATTAAAATATTATTATTAGTTATATTGTAATAATTCTTATTTATATTATAAGCTATTTTTTTACTTATTGCAAATTATTACTATTTATAGTAAATCATTAGTAAGCTAGATAAATTTAGCTAGAATTAAAAAAATTTTTTACTGATTAGATTTTTATATTTTTTAATTGAAGTTATAAAAATTTATCTTCTAATTCTATTTACAAAAATTCTTTGATATCAAATTTGTTTACCATAATTTAAATTTTAAAAAAAAATTATAGCTATTTTTTATATATAAATTTAAAAAATATTTATATAGTAATTACTAGTAAAACTTTAAACTTAAATTATTTTATATATGAGTAAATTTATTCATTGCCCCATGTGATGCGCCTTATATGTCGCTCTCCCAATCAAATTTCAAGATCAGGTGTAATATTACACAATCAAAAATTCCAAACAAACGTTCGTTTTGTCAAAAATCGTCTATAACTTAAAATTAGACTCTTAGGATTCTAACAAAAAAAATTCTTGCAAAATTTTATTATAAAAACTCCCTCTCGCCTATACACACAATCTATACCTCACTCTAACCCTATCCAATGAAAAAATGGGTTATTTTAATTGTTTTGATTTTATGTTACACTTGATAACAACATCGCACGTGCGATGTATAAATTATTTCATTTTATATATATTAATTTAATTTTTAAACAAATTTTATATTTGGAATTAGCTAATTTATCTTTATACTTTATTAAAATTTTAAATAAATTTATTTAATAAAAATTTTTTTATAATTAAAAATATTTTCTAAGATAGCTAGTAATTAATATATGAGGAAGGTATCAAAAAATTTTTTAGAGGGAAGGGGTAAAAAAAGTTGAAATTATATATAAGGAACCTAACCAAATATATATTAAGAAAAAGAGAGAAGAAGTAGGTCTCTAATAAAAAATAATTAGGTGATTAATAATATGTTCTAAAATTATATAAAATTTTTTTTTTTTTGACAGTCTTGCCGGTGTTATATTTAGTGATTTATAATAACCGTAGTTGTTATTTATTTTCTACCATTACAACCTGGCTACCCCCAGCTTTTTGCTTTCGCAACGCCCAGAAGCGACCTGTCGTTACCAACCACCACAGTGGCCAGAAATCTTCGCAGCCAGTTTTCAGACTGCTTGCGCCATGAGTTCATATAGTATCTCATAATATCCAGACTTAGGCCTCACATTACATCTCGTGACTTCAGTTATTCCAAATCGGGATTCTGGCACAGCCCTCGTCGTCGTAACCTTGATTGTCTATCGCTGCCCATTCTAGGATTCTAATTTGGTCTAGCCTGGCTGGCTTTCTTAAAATCGCCGCCACTTGGATTTGAACCAGCAACCTTGCGATTTGCAACCTTGAAGCATAACCACTATGCTATCGGACCCAAGGTCGAAAAATTATATAAAATTAGCTTAAACTAAAATTTTTAAAAACATAAAAAAACTATAAAATTCAAAAAACCATTTAAGGCTATTAAACTTTTTTATAGAATTGTATAGTTTTAAAATACTTCGAACCAATATTTAAATATATAGTTAATTTTTAGATAATTAAATTTAAAGTCTGTTAGAATTTAGTACAAAGTACTAAATTTAGTACAAATAAATCCAATCCATTAAATATATATTTCTTTGGTATTTAATATTATTTTATTTGAAGTTTTAGTTCTTAATTTAAAGCAGAAAAGTAGAAATCTTTTACCAATTCTTTACTATAGTGGGATCTGTTAAAGCCAGGTGCTATCACGTAACTGGAAGCCAATTAAATTGTAAATTTTGATCATCAAAGATCAGCCTGACGAGACAAAAACAAAGAAAAAAAGTAAAAAACACTCAAAATACAAGAAACGAGTATCTAAACCTGTTTCAAAGCATTAATAAAAATGTCAGAAAGGCAATTTTATTTATAAAATATTCTAAATTTAACTTTTAACTAACTCTTACCCTAATTTTAATTAAATTATAAAAACATATAAAGGCACCTGGCTTTAATGATCCCTCTATAGTGTGTAATATCTAAAGACTGAAATGCATAATTTGGTTTATTTTAAAAAAAATTTATAATAGTTTTATTAATTTAATTTTTTGTATTTTGATTGATTAAAAAATTTTTTAGTAGCTAAAATTTTATTAATTAACAAATTTTTTAAAAATTAACCAATAAAAAAAACCAAAATATATAACTTGTTCTATTTTTGTTAATTTTTTAATATATCATATAAAAATTGAACTTTTTTTTTTGATAGTTTTGCTAGTATTATTTTTTTGATGATTTATGACAACTATATTATCATTTTTATTTCTACTGATTATAATCTGACTTTTTCAGCTTGCTTTTATACCATCAAGAAGTGATCTGTCTTACTGACTGCTGTAGTGGTCAGAAATCTTCACAGCTATTTTCAAACAGTGCGCTACAAGTTTATATAGTACTAGGAACTGGAAACCAGTGTGAGTCTGGAGCGGCAAATTTTTAAAATTAAAATTTAAAATAATAAATAAATTTTTAATAATATATACTATATAATTATTATTATAATAAATTATAAACTATATATATAATAGTTTATTGTTATTTATTTATTATATTTATAATTGTTATATTTTTAATTCTTATAATTTATTGAGTTTTACTAAAACGCACCTATGGTGTTTTACACCATGTTACACAAAACCATTAGAATAGCCAATCAAAATTTAAGATCAGGTGTAACATAAAATTTCAGTTTTTTTGTTTATTTTTTAAAAAAACATTCATATCTCTAAAGTTTGCTTATGAAACCACCTTTGGAGCTCTAATAAAAAAAATTTCTTGCTAAATTTTGGTATAAACTATGCCACCTGCCCCATCCCAGGTCTCACCCTAACCCTAAGGTAATAAAATTTTATTTTTTGTTTTATAAAAGTTTATTTTTTGTTTTTGTTACACAAATTTGAAAATCTAATTTACCTATGGTGGTAAAACACCATAAGTGCGTTTTATAATAATTGTAATTTATTTGTTGTATTTATTATTATTTTTTTTAATTGTTTTTAATCTATTTTTCTTTTTTATTTTTAACTTTATATTTATTTTATATTATTGTTTTTATATATAAACTAATTATATATTATTTTGGTTATACTAATATCTGAATATAATAACATCATTGTAAAATCTTTTTATACCAATATTTTTTCAAAAATTTAATATAAAATGTTAGTATAATTTACTGTATTGATATTTTGAATTTTTTACTAATAACCCAAAAATATTAATATAACTAAAGTGACATATATTAATTTTATTTAAATTATTTTTTTATATAATTATCAAGATAAATACAAAAAAAATAACATAATACAATATTAAGTATAAATAATCTATAGTAATTATATAATAATTATTTTGATTTTACTAACTAAATTAATACTAATTATAGCAGGTATATTGTTTAAATAATATTAATAAATTAAATTATTTAATTATTAGCAAAGATATTAAATTATTTTATTATTAGAGAATAGATTAAATTATTTAATTATTAGCAATATATATTAAATTATTTAATTATTAGTAAAGAAAGTAATAAAATCTATAGTTTTGTTATGTATAAAGTTATTTTTTTGATATACATATATATACTTAATTAATAAAAGTATCAAAAATAATATAACTTTTGTAAGTTATATAGACAAAATTTAGAAGATTATTTTTGGAGATTACAAAACTAGACTAGCTATATTAAAATTAAAACTAGATAGTATAGTGGCTTTTATTGTAATTAGCTAATTTTTGTAGATTATTTTATTATAATAACTATATTATTGATTAATTAGAATTGTTTACTTTTATATTTAAATAATTAATATACTGTAATTAAAATCTAAAATTTTATTAAAAAATACTAAAGAATACTAATTATATTGTAAGATACTTAGAAGTGAAAACTATCTTTTTTCATAAAGCATATAGATCGCATATATACAAATCCCCTAATGTTAATTAAATCATACCCTGAAAATTTTTTGATATTACGCTTAACCAGAAGACAATGCAAAAATTACAAAATTGGATCATCACTAACATAGCTTAAATTATAAGTTAATTTCGTAATGCTGGGCAAAATCCAAATATTTTCAATTTTTAAACCAAAATTTTCCGTTCCTTGCTCCAAATCATTCATGCAAGTTGCTATTTTTTGGTAAATAGATCGAAAAGGATGAACATAAGACATTCATTTATTATTAGAAATCAGCAAAGATGTGGGAACGTTTATGGAGTGGAAAATATAAAGTCAGGTTTCTTGATGAAATCGTTAAAGAAATGTGCAATCTGTATAATGATGAAAGATCAAAGCAGAAATCCTCATTCAATTCCTGACACATAGATCAATTTTACTTACCTGATCAAATTAATCCTATAGTCCAAATTGTTCTTGTAAGCTGCTATCGTTTGGTAAATAGGTTGAAAAGGATGAACATAAAACATTCCTTTATTATCAAAAATCAACAGATATTTGGGAACGTTTAATAAAATCATTAAAGAAATGTGCAACCTGTATAATGAAGAAAGATCAAAAACAAAAAAATTTCCTTCAAAAAAAGCACTAAAATTACCAAATTTACTTATCTGATCAAATTAATTATAGTCCAAACGTTCATGAAAGTTGTTAAATAGGTTAAAAAGGATGAATATAAGACATTTATTTATTATTAGAATTCAGTAGAGATGTGAGGATGTTTGTGGAATAGAATGTATAAAGTCAGGAGTTTGTTGATGAAATTGTCGATCTGTATAATGAAGAAAGATCAAAAACAAAAAATTTCTAATACATAGATCAATTTTTACTTGCCTGATCAAATTAAACCTATGGTTTGAATTGTTCTTGCGAGTTGCTATCTTTTGGTAAATAGATTAAAAAGGATGAACATAAGACGTTCATTTATTGTTAGAATTCAGCAGAGATGTAAGAACGGTTATAAAGTATAATATATAAAATCAGGAGTTTTTTGCGAAATCGTTAAAGAAATGTGTAATCTATATAATAAAGAAAGATCAAAAGCAAAAATCCTTGTTCAATTCCCGCCACATAGATAAATTTTTATTTACCTGAAAAATTAATCCTATAGTTCAAATTGTTCTTGCAAGTTACTATCGTTTGGTAAATGTGTTAAAAAGGATGTACATAAAACATTCCTTTATTATCAAAACTCAACAGAGACATGAGAACATTTACGAGTGGAATATATAAAACTGGGATTTCTTGATAAAATCAGTAAAGAAATGTGCAATCTGTATAATGAAGAAAGATCAAAAAAAAAACTTGTTTACTCTTAATGAAAATTTGGATTTAAAAAAATACCGTATAGCACTGCATATATATTTATTTAGTATTAAATATCTGCAGAGGCGGAAAATGCTAGTGAAAAAAGAATACCTACTCTGCAGTTATATTTCTGCCAAATCGGAGTATCCAGCAAAACTTCACAGGCTTCTTTCCACAAACGCATTTTCTTGTTGGTTTCTCGCACCCGCGGGTCAAGTTCGTCTTTTCCATGTAAACCTATTACTTTGGATTCGAACTCAAAAATAAAGCCTGGCATGCCATTATTCCCCACTAATGTTAAAATCATTATAAAATAGAATTAGAAGAACAAACATGTACTCTATTATGAAAATTGAATTGGAGCTAAAAGAAATGAACATATATTGTTAAATGTAATTGGTGTTGAAAAAAAAGTGACAAAACTTGAACAAACACTAATGTGTTAATAATAGTTCCAGGTTGTTTTCCCAAAGTCCATTTTCTGAAATGCCATTTTAGTGAAGTTGTAATACCGGCAATCTATTTTACTAACAGAACAGAATTAGTTAAATAAAAATCAATTTGCCGACAAGTTTATTTCAACGATGATTATTTTATCGACAGCCCAAATTGCACTAACCTTAACTTTAATTCTAATCTGATCTTAACGACAATGGCCGTATTTACAAACTGGTAATCTAAGTTGGTGGAAGTGGAGAAATAGCATCTCAGAAAGGTGGGTTTCGAGAAAGTAAGCAACAACAGTTAATACAATATTTTCTTAATAAAAAGAATACGAGGTTAAACCTACTTTCTGCATGCATTTCATTGATCAAGACACTTGAAAATGGCTAAATCTCTGTGAACTACCTGAAATGTTCGGTATTCGCCTTTAAGTTTAATTTGATTTGAAATTATTTTACATAGTAAATAAATAGTAACGATATTAAAACTTTTTATTTTAAACTGTATAACAGATAAATTAATTACCTATAACACAAACGCGTAAATCTTGTTGTTGTTGCATGAATATGCTAATATAGACACGCGGCGTTACATCCGGAAATTGCAACAATACATTTTTGATCTTTTTGGTATTAGTGCATCAAAAATGTAATTTCGGTCATCAAAGGGCATAAAAGTATGAGTCTGTCGCTTCGCTCCAGACAATCATTATTTAGACTTAGGCTTACATTATGTCTCGTAACTTCGGTTATTCCAAATCAAAGTTCTGGTATAGCCCTTGTTGCTGTAACTTTAATTTGTAGATCACTGTTTATTCTAAAAATTAAATACATCATAAACATTCCAGGTCCTGGATCCTGTGGTATTTCAGTTCCCTAATTAGCCTACATCAGGAAATTTTATGTATAGATATTAATCGATATATAACTGCTAATTGTTTTATATTGATTAAAAAATAACGATATATATCGATTAACCGGTTAAAAATCAATATATATCTTAATCGATATATATCATTTTTATATTAAATCGTTATATATCTACAAATCGATTATAATCATAATTATTTGAAACGATATATAACGATTAACAGATCTTTGACCTGTCACGAATAAAAAAAAAAAATCAAGAATTCAAAATCTCTTAAGCTCATTTGATCCGTAAGCTACTATAGATCACAAAAATATATTCCACAAAATGTGTAAAAAAACTTAAAAAAAAAAGGCCATTTTGACCTATTTTTACCACCTCTCTCTTTTATCTCTTTCTTCCTTTTACCCCTCTTTCCCTTTTACCCCTCTTTTTCTTTTATCCCTCTCTCCCTTTTTCTTTTTTTTTTTT
>QKWP01001846.1:7758-51849 GCA_003550325.1 Gigaspora rosea | reverse complement strand
ATATTTAGATTTTGCAACATATATTTATCTTTGGTACGTCGAAATCAAATTTTTGTGGTTTCTACAACCAAAAATTCATTTTGGAAATTATATTATAAGCAAACACATGTAGTCAGTATTGTCATGGGACACAGACACGGACGGTGGACAGTCCGGGATGGGACGTCCGGGACATGTCCGCCCAGAATTTTTTTTGTCCCAGACATTTTGTGACTCAACACGTGATCATCTACCAATAAAATTCGTATAATTCCGCAATTTGATTGGTTTTACCTGGCGGACATGTATCATGTTGGAACATTATTGCAGACATGTCCCGGACTGTCCGCGTCCCTGAAAAATCGGCGGGACAATGTCCGTGTACAACACTGCATGTAGTTATGAAGATTTAGGTACTAACGAAATTCTTGTAGTTCTGTAGTTATGAAGGTTAAGGTACTGACAAAATTCCTGGTGGTGAAGGAATTGAAGTCGAAAGGACAAAAAAAAGGCATTTGAATGTTATAAAAAATCTGCAGAGATGGGTAATGCTAATGGAATAAAGTTGGAGATTGCTAAAATAGTGTTGGGATCGAAAAGGATGAAAAGAAGGCATTCGAATTGATTAAAAAAGCAATGATTGCTTTATTTTTTTTATTGTCTATTTTAATCCGTGACAAGTTTTGGAAAGATTATACGTACCTAGCAATTTGTATTTTTTTTTTTTTTAATAAAAAAATTTTATTTTTCGGCTTGCACATAACATAGTGTTCCAAAATTATGGTAGTGGGTCTGTTCTTTTTTTTTTTTTTTAATCTACTAAAAGTTTCGAATGTTTAATTTTAACAACTTTCTTGCTTATGATCAAATATTAAAATGTTTATTCGTCAAAAGAAAAAAACATTTAATAGTTGAAAATAAATAATTAATGTTTAACTGTATTTAAAAATCCAAGCGAATCATATAACCAAATGTTAAAATTGGATAACTCATAATTTTAAATTGGATAACTCATAATTTTAAAATTCTTTATTTAGGTATAATTAAAACTTCATACAAATAAGTCAATTGAAAATAATCTAGGGACGCAGCTTATTTTATTATTATAAGATAATTTGTGTTGTGTACCAAATAACGAAGCAAGCTAGTCAAGACAAAAACCTGGTAAATGATTTTTTTTTTTATTATGCCTATGCTTTTTTTAAGTATGAAAGACACGACAATTTAAAAAATACAGCAACTCCAAAAGTGATGGCAAAATTGGCAACAGCTACAAAAGTCAAAGCGAAGATTAGTAAGAAATAAATAAAAAAAAACTTCATAGCTTTCTATTAATTAGACAAATACGACCTGACATAAAAACTTCAAAAATGATAATAACAGGAATGCGACTCGCAACTCCAAAAGAGCAACTCTAAATGCGACGCAGAATTAATTGTATATAACAGATAAGTTGCATAACTATTAATATATATATGCAGATCATTATATAATTAATTTGAACCCCAAAATTTTTAGGGTATTCTAAAAATCACTCGATATGTTTAAATTTTACTACCATATTACCGCGGAATAGCGCACATAGGCGCTATTTCAAAAATCGCATCCCCTAAAAATAGCATTCTGGGTTTCAAAATAACACCTATGCACGTTCCGAAATAGTGCGCATCTTATATAGTATACTATATAAATGAATATATTTCTATAACTTTAAACTACAAAAAAAATTCTTAGCACCATCTCATTTCTCTTTTTGTTACAATACTGACTGTTTATTATCAAATTTTTATAGCGAATATTTGACAGATAAGCCGGATAATATAAATACAGCAATACTTTATATATGTGCCAGGTAGAGTCAATTAATACATAATAAGATTATGAAGCATTTAAATAAATAGATAAATAAATAAATTCAATATTGATAAGATAAAAATTAGAATAAAAATGTCAAATAAAAAAAATAAATAATAACAGGCTAATAAAAAATAGTTATTTTAGTATCGTCAAGTAGAAGTTCATATGAACAGAACCGCTAAAAGTAGGGATAGTAAAATTAGTCTAAGTCCAGTTTTGGTCCTAAGACCTTTAAGCCCTACACTGTAGATAGGGTTCAGAATGGGCGGGTCAGGCCAGGTCGGGCTGGGTTTTCATAAACTCGGCAAAAATATTTTTAAGCCCGACCTGGCCCAAAACCCGCTTAGAATATCCAGACACAGGCCAGGCTGAGCTATGGCGAGCTTTGAGTAGGCCCAACCCGGACTGTTAGCCTGCATATACCAATTGTTAATTTTAAAAGCATGTGATAATTATAATATAGTGCAACTTATTACTGTATATACAAATTAGTAATGTGCCACATATAGTACAGTATACAAAAACTATTTATATCTTAAATTTTCCCTTACGAAACTGTCTTTTATTTTCTGAGCTTGTATATAGATAGTTTATATATCATATGCATACTATACGTATTCTACATACTATACACACTATACAACTATACATACTGTACGTACTGTATACTAAAAAAATTTAGACATCATATAAATAGCATATCACTAATGCAAATATTTACTGTGCTTTTCAAAATGTGGCAATTTTACGTATGTTGTGAAAGTGGTGGGATTGGGTCTACAACTAAATACAACTAACAATACCAATATCTATCTAAACCAATGTCCAATGGGCACACAAGACTTTAGATCCTCAGATTGGCAGGCAGAAAGAAGCGTAGTTGATTTGGTCTGGGTCTTGAGGTTCGTTTGGGTCTTGCTATAGCATGGTCAAGCGAAGATAAGTATCTCTTTATTTCTTGGGCATGGTTCCTCTTGAGGTGGTTCTAATTCTACTCTATTTATATAACTTTTCTCTTTATTCATAGGGCAGGAAAGGTTAATGGTGGAAATATAATCGTTAATTTATTAACATTTGTCACAGAATCAAGGATTGATGCAGGTGATTAATCGAACAATAGGCTGATTGATTGTTTGATATATCAGGTAATCAAGGTGTTTAGTCGATTGATGGATATATATACAGTAAAAGGTGATTAATTTGATCCTTTTTTCTTATATGGAATTACAAACTCAAAACGCGAGTTATGAGTTAACGACATAACTTTTATGTAAAATAACGAATATTTTACTGGTACAGGGTAAGTTTAATAAGCGATTTTTAACATTACAAATAGGTTTAACAACAAGGGAAAACTTCTTAATACTTTTACCTTATTTCGAAGGTTAAATCAGGACCCGAAGGACTCTGATACAACTTAGATCTGAGTTTATATAATATCAGCCAAATAGGTGTATAAAATAAGCCAAAATTTAAAAATTTACTATATAAAAATGCAATGTTTGATGAATTTCTATGCAAAATTTCCTTTTTTAGTAACTTTTGAGTTATATCAGAGTCCTTCAGGGTCCCGTTAAATCTGAACTCTCTATGAGTTATTCTTTATTGCCGTGAAAAAAAAGGTCTTTTATACTTTTTCCCTCTTAATAAATAAATTACCACTACTAATTCTATTGAATTCGCTTCTAATTTACGTATGACCTCATTATGATCTGATTTCTTTGGGGTGAAAGGCAGAAGTGGCTCCACTTGCTTCGAGGCATAGTGATGTAAGATTTGCTCTTGGCCTTAGTACTATAACCTACCGTGTGCCAGTACTATAATGTTAGTGATGCCCCAAAGCTAGGCTAAGTAGACTTATCAACAAAAGGCGATGTTTAATTGATAGATGTCGCTATAATGAGCTTCTAAATATATATTTTCAAAATTCTTTGTATCGAGGTTTAATGTACTGATGATATCTTATAATTTATAATATAAGAATTGAAAAGTACATGTATAATAGAATTTAGTTAATGGCAGTGATTGCCGTTTTTATATAACTTTATGAATTATTAAATCAAGTCCATGTATGCGTATGTATAAAAATGTGCACTTAAAATGTATATGTACTTAAAAATTAGCGATTAAATTTTTATTGTAAATTATTTGGATAATAATATAAGTTACAGTCAACTAAAGATCACACGATATCCATAATTGCAACTAATCAATTAGAAAATTTTTACCAATATAGTTAACGGGCTTTTTTGGGGCTTGTTGGCTTTTTTATAAAGCCTAACCCGGTTTGGTATTTTAGCGGGCTTAGCCTGGGCCCAGCCTGATATAATTACAGGCCTAAAAATACCATTTTACTTATTTGCACTGGTAACACAACCAAAAAAGAAAATCTGTTTTTGTAAATAAGCTAAGTGCGTGAAATAAAATTTAGGGTTAGGGTCTTAACGTTAGAGGCTATAAGGTTAGAGTAATGTTTAATATAAGTAAAATTTCATTCCCGTCATTTTTAATTAGTGCACCAAGATCGATTTAAACATTAGGTTTTGTGTATTTTCGCTTTTTTTTTCTTTTACGCATGTTTGAATTCTTCATCGGGCTGATCCTAAATAGTCAAAATTTGCACTCTCCCATTAGCTATTTCCTCTCCAGGAGCTTGTATTACCCATGCAAATAAGTGGATGCCTAAAAATACAGGCCCAACCCAGAACTTTTGCAGTGCGAGCTGGGCTCGGGCCTGGGTAGCCCGGCCCGTTTCTGAACCCTAACTGTAGACCTGTTAATTTAGGTCTTGTACAATAAGTCCTAAGATCTAGGTTAACTGGGTCTTGTCCAAAACTAGGTTCAAAATTAGGTCCTAATTTCGGTCCCAAACCAGGTTATACTTATCATTTAATCCCGATATTCTACCAACCTTAAACAAGATATAGACACCAGCAAAATTACAATATTTGAGGTAAAAATAACAGAAATACTTTACTATCTGCTATTGAATTATCTAATAACTTAAACTTAACTAATATAGATAGTGTAGGTGGTATGTTAAATGCTTTTGCTAATGCCTAGAAGGTAAAACTAAAGTGTAGTAGTAGCTCTCATTACCGAAGAGATTTTAATTAAACCACAATGGGACATGTATAATCTATATCACTTGGTAAACACTGATTGGTTGGTATGTATATATGAAATTAATAATTTCACGTATTTATTAAATGTGATTTAACTTTGTTCAAATTTATTAAATTTTCTCCAAAAATAATCAAACTTTGCTTAGATTTAATCTAATTAGATTTACAGGGTTTTTAAAATGGGAAAGTAAAAAAATATTTAATTTTTATATAAATTTTAATTTACTAATCTTCACAATTTTATTTTCAATCCAACTTTTAGGACATAAAGATGCTCTTGAAGTTTCTGGATCAAGATGGCTTTGAGTATGTGATATGGTATTTGTTGCAACCAAAAAAGCCTGCTTACAAGCTATGCTAGTACTTGAATTGACAAATAATCACTTAACACATGTGCTAATGCTAGAAATTCTTTTTTATGTGCTTTCTACCATATAATGCGCTCTAATTCATTAGTAGTGGTTTGATTCGTTTCATAACTCGATTCTAAATGACGTCATTTAAGTCCTTTAAAGTAATCACGTGTTGTACTAACATCATCTTTATAAATATGCAGGTTGTAAGATTGCTTATCGGTTAATATAGTATGATACTGATTAAAAACTTCCCTGGCTTTATTAACTGCATCGGTGGTTTCTTGTCAGAGCAATAATTTGGTTCGTGGGTCAAGAATTGATATAACAGTAGTATCATCATCAATTATATGTTTATATTGGTTAATTTTTTTATTAATAGACGCAGCTAACATATACTGGCCAAATTTACTATCTTCCACATATCCTTCAAGATATTTTGAATACCACTAAATAAGAATCAAACATCCGTGATAGTTGGATATAACATTGCAGACAGTAATTTTGTAGCTCTTTTCAACGGTTCCATTAAGATAAGTATTTCCTATTTAAATTAATATAAATAAATATTACTATGCAAAATTAATTAATTATTTTTTATGGCTCGACTAGATCAAATTAGGAAACTTCTAAACCTTGATTTTTGTTTATGCATCTGTTGTAGGCATTAAATTTTGAATCACTTTTGAATCTCATTGTAATTAATAGCTAGCATTCTTAATGCAGGTTGCATTCATGACATTTTATTCAATATTAGTGTTCCTCAGATTCAAATCAAATCAAAGATTGGATCAATTTGAATTTGATCAAATCAAATTGACCCTGATTTGAATTTGATTTGATTCAAATATTTGAATTTGAATTTGATTTGAATTTGAATTTTTAATAGTAATTTTCAAATCAAATCAAATATTTGTCAAATCAAATCAAATTTGGCCATATTTGAATTTGATCAAATCAAATTGACCCTGATTTGAATTTGATTTGATTCAAATATTTGAATTTGAATTTGATTTGAATTTGAATTTTTAATAGTAATTTTCAAATCAAATCAAATATTTGTCAAATCAAATCAAATTTGGCCATATTTGAATTTGATCAAATCAAATATAGTCAAATTTGAATTTGATCAAATATTTGATTCAAATATTTGACGATCAAATCAAATTGCGGAACCCTATTCAATATATAGTACATACTATTCCATCTAGTCATGATATCTAATTCCGGTTTTAGGTAATCTAATTTTTGCATTTTACATAGCTTCTTTAATTCATCACATAAGACCGTTGACCCTTTAATCTTTGACATTAATGTGTTAATATTAACAACTTCTTGATTAACAATTTCTAGTTCATGATGCATGGCTAAATTTAAAATATGGGCACTGTATCTGTAGTGATAAAAGGTTTGGTGATCCAATTCTGCCTGCAAATTATTTGCTAAAATACGTCCACAAACCAATATTGCCAACTCATTATCAGTAATAAGTGCCAATATTTTATTTATTAGATTGAATTCTGAAAGAACATTATTAATTCTCTTGCTATATTTGCTCCTATATATTGGCAGAAGTTATGAACTACGAACTATACTAAACTTGTACAAAATTTCATAAAAAATTATAGTACCATATTTTCACAAAATAACGCACAGGGCATATTTTTGAATTTTGAACTAAATTAAACTTAATTTAGTCCAAAATTCAAAACCATGCCTGTGCATTATTTTGTGAAAATATATAATTTTACAACTTTACCTGTATGCTGTGTAGTAAAAAGAACGATATCCAACAAAAACTGATGAAACTTCTATTGCTGATCTATATAATGAATCGTGATGCCAAGAAAAGCATTATTATTAATGGCTAATATTCACAAGTTATTCACATATCTGAAGTCAGAGAAGCTTTTTCTGGGATTTTGTGCAAAATATTAGCTATTTTTGTCCTTTGCTCATTAAAATAGCTAACAACCATATTCTTAACCTGATGACGTTCAGGGATTTTGTAGCATGGGTCAAGTATATTTATTAATTCAAAAAATTTGTTGTTTTCAATGACACAAAATGGTTGTTGATCTATGATGATTAAAGCTAGATCGCGTTTTTTTTTGTACTTCAGGCCATGAATTATGCATGTCAAAAGGTAATTTTGTTTGATAGCATTTAATTTTTGGAATGATAATATTATGTTGACTACTCAAGTGCCCCTCTAAACTTGAATTACTACTCTTAGGTGAAATTTTTGACCACATTGATCGCAAATGGAAATATTACGATGGGTAGGATTGAAACTAAAATATAGCCACAAAGGTGATGGTTTTCTTGTGTTCTTGCTTGAATTAGTTGATGTATATTCTTTAAATGTCTGGGTTAATTGATCATCTAATATTGAATTAGTTGATGTATTTCCTTCAGACGTCTAGTCATATAATTCTTCATATTGTTTATAATATTTGGCATTTTCATTACTTTTAATATCCATTTTTTTTTCGTAATCTTTGTTTTTTTTTTTTGTAATCTTTGATTTAATTTATTATATTGATTTATATTGATTTATAATTTATATTATAAAAAAAAAAAAGAGAGATCTCATAAGTTACAAAGTATGCAATTATTTTTTTTACTTTACATTTAATTTTTTATTTTATTTATTTATCTTTTAATTAAGTAATGCTATCTTTTTCATAGCTCCTTTTTAGGCTTTTTATCTAAGTATCATCAAAAAATGCTCTCATTACGAATCTAAAGTAAGTATGAATACATGTTAATTCATCCTTTTTTAATTGTGTTCCACATTTATAAAACTTTTTTTTTTAATATGGTGTAATTTAGTAATGGGAAGTTGATTAAAGTCAGTATCATTATTAATTTAACGGGAAGTTAATTTAAGTCAGGCATTATCTTTAATTACAAATATTACAGAAAATAATTTGTTTTAAATTTTTTTTTCTCAAGCTATCAGTTATCAGTGATTCGAATAATTTAATCGAGCTATATTACTTTTTAAGTGCGAATCTGTATATTATTGATTGGGATATTTATGCGCACTAATATCTTTGATAGTACAGATATTTTTGATGAGCTTGATTTTTAAAATAATGCACTTATATGATATGTACGTACATACGTATGTACATATAGTTGCTGTCCCAAACTATAAAATGCCCATTCAATTCCCGTGAAAAATTCTATAGAATAATTATTGGGCGAATAAATCGTAATCTATATTAAATAAAAACTTCTGTTATAAATATAAATACAAAAATAAATATTATAAAATACTAAATTTATTAGTATTAAAGAATATAATGTTTAGAGAAGCAATCTATTATCTGTTTTTGGCCAAAAACAGATAATAGATCACATCTCTAAAAGGACTAAAAAATAAAACGGGCAAAGAATTTGTTTTCAATAGACAATATTCATATCTGTTTGCCAGCTACCAGATAAACAGGATATTACTTAAGAATTTTATTTTTTTGGCATTATCTATATTGGAACCTATCAAAGACCTATGGATTCGGGTCCTAAAATTTGAAACTGGTTTTTGTAAATTAGGTCCTAAGACCAGGTTCCAAGGTCCTGGTCCTGAAGACTTTACCATTCCTACCATTAGGTGTTCAATCAACTAATTAATCAAAACATAGTTAAAGTACATAATATAAATTACTAATTTCAGAGTTTCTTATGGGATTTAAGATTATTTTTAATTATATTCTTCTATATATGCAAATATAGAATATAGAGGATTAGCTTACATTTTCTTAGCAATGTACTAGTTGTTTATGAGCTACTATTATTTTATTCGAAAGTTCTTACATTTTTTTCTTATAAAGATTTCTTAATAATATTTTAAAATTTTTTTGACAATTTGCAAAAAATTTTTTTACAATCTAATTATGAAATTAATAAAAAGGGCTCTATAGGACCCCAGACATCTAGTATAGAGGTCATACTTGTTTTTTTTAGCAAAAACCCCTGAAATTTGAGAAGTAAAAAACAGTTTTTGCCAATTATCTTGGCATTCAGTAGACCAATTTAAACAAACTTTTTTTAAAAATGAAGCTCTCAGTAAGGCGCATCTAACAAAAAAAAAGTTCATTCAATTCTGATCACTAGATCAAAATTATTTAAACAAATATATTTTGTTATTTTCAGCAAATTGAACCAAAATTGGCCAAAATCCAGTTATGATCTATATGAGAGATGTCCGGGGTCCTGGCTCTATTACATGAAAGCAAATAATAAGAACTTTTAGATAAAAAAACACTTAAGATTAATTAGGCCATTGTTGAGAAAAAGTACTTTAAGTTTTCGATTTTTATCAATTTTTATATGATAAAAGATAATCGTTTATTATATATAATCAAAAATTTAAAGTACTTTTTCTCAACAATGATCTAATTAATTTTAAGCAAATATTTTTTATCTAAAAGTTCTCATCATTCTTTTTCATATAATAGAACCTTTTTTATTAATTTTATAAATATATTATAAAAAAAATTTCTTGTAAATTGTCAAAAAAATTACAAAAAGTATTATTAATAAGTAATTTATTATAAGAAGAAAATGGTAAAAGCTTTCAAATAAAATAAAGTAGCTCATAAATGCTAATATAGCTGCTAGTATGTTGCTAAAAGAATGTGAGCTAATCCTCTATTTTTCATATTTTCATACATAGAGAAAATATAATCAAAAATAATCTTGAATCCCATTAGAAAATCTGAAATTAGTGATCTATATTATGTACCCTAACTATGTTTTAATTAATTGTCGGGGATGATGCTGAAATTTGGGGTCTCGATTTGAAATTATAAGCCCTGCTAAAATCCATATATACTCTTTAAATATCAAATCTACCCAAACCTTACCCTAACCCTATAAGACAAAAATGAAAAAACATACTAAAAAATTTTTAAAGTTTCATATCAAAATAAATCAAAATTCAGCATCATCCCTGATATTAATTAATCAATTGAATACCCTAGTGCACCATGGTGCATAATGCATCAAATTATAATTTTCTATTTTAATTTCAGATTCCAAAACCTAAATAATTTTGGCACCATTTATATTCTAAGCTATTATATGAACATGTCCCTTGCTATTAATGACTTAGCTTGATCAGCTAACAGCACTAGTGTAATATTTGCAATGAATGTAATCATCTATATTGTAAAACATGCAAAAAAGTAGTGGATGGAAATGTAAATGCACTAATACTCAAATAATAAATCAATAATAATTGATAATAATAGTTTACAGTAAATTTACCTGTATCACCTTACAAGGCTTAGGGCCGTGTCATTAATTACCTGATTATTTTTTATCAGAGGCCTACCCTCCCTCCCTCTTTCTTAATATATTAATAGTTAGGTTCCTTATATATAATTTTACTTTTTTTTACCCCTCTCGCCTCTAAAAAATCACCTAATTTTTGTCACTTCCCTTATCATTTATGCATAACTTTAAAGGTAAAGTGAACATCATATATATATCAAAAACATGCCCCTGATAAAACTTTTACAATTTTACCAAAAATTTGGTATCATTCCCTTATTTCATAGTTGCGAAACTCTAGAATATTTGAAAAAATCCACCTTCATATATTAATAAAAAAAACTTGGGTAGATCTAAATTTACTTAGCAGCTAGGTAGCACAAAAATAGCTAATTCTGATTGGTCGGATCTAAGATGTTTACAATTCTGATTGGTCGATCACATGATTTCATATGATTTCAATGTGATTACAGGATTACTATTATAGTATTAGAAATGATTGCGCGTTAGATAAAAATTTAGGGTTAGGGCAGTGTTAGGGCCTTAATGTTAGAGGCTATAGGGTTAGAGTAATGTTACTATATGTAAAATTTCATTCCCGTCATTTTTAATTAGTGCACCACTAAACATTGGTTTTTGCATATTTTCGCTTTTTTCTTTTGCGCTGTTGGGATTCTTCATCGAGCTGATCCGGAATAGTCAAAATTTGCACTCTCCGATTGGCTATTTCCTTTCCAGGAGTTTGTATTACCAGTGCATTGTTGATTAGTGTAATGTGAAAATTTTGATTTTTTAACAACCTACTCCTGCACAAGAATACAGGAGAGATTGGTTAGGGTATGATTTGAAGGCGTATACTTTTTTTGTTTGGTGGTCTTTAGTGCCAAAAGCCACCCGTTTTATACCTGAACATAGTGAAGAGTTAAATAAGCTAAAATTTAAACGCATGGAACAGTGGGGTGTGCGGCGCACTATGTAAATCAAAATTATGTATGGTATCATAGTGAAGTCTATTATGACAGATTTTTAAGTGATTGTCGATTGATAAACTATAAACTAATATACGTAATGATCGATAAGTATTTTTATATATAAAACTTATATATAAAGCTAGGTCACACTTTTTTAGATGCACCGACTGCAATTTTTCTTTTCTGCCGGAAATTTCAATATAAATCGACTCTTTCTTATTACGACTATAAAGTAATAGAATCTTTTTTTAAAAAATATTTATGGGAAAATTTTTTTTTCTCAAAACGATTTTAATTTTATACTTTATTTGGTTTGCTGAGCGAATTGGTAAATTTTTCCTTTATTAAAATGCAAATTTCGTTCTATTATTCAGTTCTTTAAAACTTGCTATTAATTTTCTCAAAATTTCATATTGGAATTATGTGCCGTTAAAGCTGTGCATCTAATTAAATCCAGAAACATGGGTATATATAGGTCAAATAAACAGCGATTTCACTTAAAAAATGCACGTTTTAAAAAACATCAAAAAAAATGCAAGCGAATCGGCAAAAACACCACTTCAAGACTAAATTTACAGCAATTTGGGCCTGAAGTCGCCTCAAATATTTTCAATAATTTATTAAATTAAAATGTCATTTTTACATCAATATTAATTAATTATTTTTAACTGTATTAGCGTAGCATTAGTTGTAATTAATAAATTAATAGGTGATCATCATGGTTGCACAAAAACTTAAAAAAATCTTTGATAATAGATTTTTATATGATACCATACATAATTTTGTTTTACATAGTGCGCCGCACACCCCAATGGAACAGCTAGTTGAAACGCACAAAGAGATACACCTCTACGTGATATTGTTGGTAGTTCTATACCCCGTGAACGTAACCTTCTGACATTAGTACACCAAGCCCGTTTACCATGAATACTTTAATTGGTCGAAACGGAATAAAGAGCAAATCAATATTCTTTATCAAAAAAATCCGTAAGTGTTTATAGTATTAACAATAATAGTTATCATAGTTATATTAATAATAAATTTTCTTTTATCTATAGACTTTACCATTACCATTATCATCATGAGTATTATCTTTGGTGGTTGGGACAAATAAGAGAGATAATCTCTGAAACTAAGTGTCTCTAAAATTTTTATTAAATTCGTTATTTGTATATTTTGTTTAATAAATAGAAGTTTATTTTATTAAATTAACTATATATTAAAAAAATTTTTTTTGTATTATACTCGATTTATTTGGTAGTGGTGTAAAAAAAATCAATGAAAATATGTAATGTAAAAATTTCAAAAATATGTAATGCTATATTTTTTTTATAAATAAAATAAAAATAATAATCGTTTTAATGGTTATTATTCTCATCATAATCTTGTAAAAAATCCATGACTTTATTTTTTAACTCTTTTAATTTTCCATTCACTATTCCTAAGTCACCGATTTTAATTGATTTAACTATCCCTAATAATTCATGATAATTATCTAAAAATTCTTATATTCAGACTATTGAATGTATTGAGTAATCAAACTAGTATACCAGTAAAGTTTAATAGTATACGATAGTTGTGCCATAATATAACGCGAAAAAGCTATTTATAAAGTTCTTAGAAAAACAATTTAGATACGTATATTGTAATAAAATTTATGCATTCTTATTAAAAATAAACATTTATTAAACACGCTAATAAAATTTATATGATTAGAAAAAAGACGATATAAATGTTACTTTAAGCGGTTAAAAAGAACGATATGATAGATATTACTTCAAATTCATTCAGCATTGTATAAAAAGTTGATAATAACATAACGATAGCCACCAAGACCTAGACCTATAATAATAATATCATTTCTGAAAACTCGAAATGTTGTGACAATTCATATTAAAACTTAGTTACAACTATCTACAACTTGCAATTTCAATCATATCATGTGTAAGCGTTGTTATGGTTACGGTATATAATGATATAACGATGCTGTAGTTACTATAACTTAATAACTAAGCGCTACTAAAAGAATA
Source organism: Gigaspora rosea (assembly GCA_003550325.1). Classification (NCBI taxonomy): domain Eukaryota; kingdom Fungi; phylum Glomeromycota; class Glomeromycetes; order Diversisporales; family Gigasporaceae; genus Gigaspora; species Gigaspora rosea. The sequence goes on along the minus strand of QKWP01001846.1, from coordinate 38,251 downwards.
CCAGATTGTAAGCTTTGAAGTTTATAATTTATCAGGTCCAGTTCTTGAACTAATCAACCAAATAGATACATAATTTACATAGTATATGTCCTTAATCAGGATTATTCAGGAGTTAATTCCAATAAATCATAAATTTTAGATTTCTCTTAGCAGCCCTCAAAGCACATAGAGAGCCTGGGACAGGTTAAAATTAATCCTTATCTCTGAATTGATTATTAAAAAAATATTTATCAATGTAAAGTAAATTCTTTATCAATAAGAAAAAAAAAAGGATTTATTAAAAATTGATATGTATCACAAATTGAAAAAATTTTTTATAAACACCAACAAATTGAAATTCTAGAAACAACTCTGGTATGAACATTTATAAACCTAAAACCATCTTTACCCAATGGAACCGGAAAGATAACCGAAGATGTAAAGAAATTATTGTTGATCTCCACGCTACAAACAACGGCCGAAAAAGTTGGTAATGAATCTGAGTTTTTTGTAGCAAACTCTCTAATAACTTAATGCTATGTCTAAAAATTTTAAATTATTTAATAAAGAATTCTCAGGATTCAATTTCTCAAAGAAATCAATATTTGATCCAAAGATAATCTATTTCAATGCTTTTCAGTTTCTTTGATACAGCTTCATAACCTGATTGCACAATTCCTTCCAACTTAAGAACGAGTTTTTCTTGAACCAAAATTGCTTTATCTTAATTATTTCCCTTTAAAATATGGGACATCGAGCCAACGAATACGTGTTCTTTGCTGTCTATCAGAAGTATGGTGGAATGTTCATGGGAATTTTTAACATGACGCGTACAAAGTCACGTACAACAATACTGGATTCGATGAAACACTTTGAAGTTTATGCTGTTTATGCTGTTCAATTTCCTTCAATATTTGAATGGATTGAGTGTACAATGCTAATTTTTCTCGTTGATCTATCTCGCCTGCTTTCCATGAATTGGTAAAATTATTCAGATCAGCATTCACATATCGTATCATTGGAATCAATGGAATCAAGGAAGGAACAATGTGTTTCTTGGTTTGATTCAACTCCAACAAGAAGACTTTTTGTGGCATATACCAAGATTAGGCAGCAAATCTTGTATGATTCTAAGATTTCTAAGCTTTTCTTATCAACATCAAAAAATGAATGTTCTACGAAATGGTGCATGTGCGCAGCTCTTAACAACATTTCCTGAATATCAACCATGTCCTTTTTCTTACGTTTAATTCTAGGGTTCATATATTGGTTCAACTTTTCCAAAGAGGATTTCATGGTCTTAAAAAACTCAACTCGAAGAAGGTAAAACCATTTGGCAAATAATCATTGATTAGAAATGCCCATTAATGCCATAAATCCATTTAATTCTTCGTCACCTTGTGCGTAACGACGAATAGAATCTCCAAATGTATCTATAATGTCTGCTTGTTCTGGTTGCAAATCAAACATTTGATCTATGCCCACTTTCATAACCATTCCTTTTTCTGCTGTTGCAATATTAATTAGAGCTCTCAACCAATTTCTTGAGGCGTCTACATCAACAGCTGTAACAAAAAATTGCATAATACTCGCCATAACCTGAGAAACATCCTGATTTTCCAGTATAAACACCAATCAGATAAATTTTCCACTGATTATTACAAATAGTGCTTCCATCGAACTGACCAAACTTTGAATTGTTGCAATGATCATTTGTTAGAAACTTTCTGCTTCTGTATTAACTTCAGGAGGAACTTTTAATGCAGTTTTTGTCAAGAGAGTAAACGATCGTGGCATTTGCAAAAACTCACTGGATTTCCGGTCCGTTATTAAATTTTGCATTAATGTTTGAATTATTGATTTCCTAAATTTACCAACCATTAGGATAAATTTGGACACCAGCAAAATATATTCTTGCATAATTTTAATAATAGACCTCGATACATTTAAGGCCATGGCATCATCTGATAAAGAAAAAAAGATTTAATATACTTTATGATAATTTTTCCATGTATATCACGATCCGATGCATTTATATCCGCGATTCGAATCAATCCAATAATGATCGATAGGAATGACGATTTGGATTTTTGAAGAAAGCTCACTAATGTATGTATTCCATTCTTTCCAAATTAAAATACCTGACACGATACAATGCGTCGTGTTTCTATTTTAAGTTCAGTACAAAATTGAGCTGCAATTATGCTTACTTCACTAGTAATATCGTGGATCATATCCTCACAATTTTGAATAGAATGAAGAGCTTTGATGCATAAGTCTTGATCAGTTCTCTGTACAAAAGGTCAGCAAGTCGTTTAATTAAGACCGTCAAAATACGTAATGCCTTAACTTTGATGATTTGTTCTGACGCATTAACCACCAAATTTAACAATCTCAAGGCTGAAAACCGAATCTTTTTTGGCCAAATTTAATAAATCAACTAATGCATTGCTTCTCACACATTCATTTGAACCATTAATTGCATACTCCATCAATAGTTCTACTTGATCAGGGTCTGTCAACAAGTGCACGACAGGATAAATAAAGTCAATGTTCTCAAAATGGCAGACTGCATTATTCCATCAGAACTTTGTTCAAGCATTTGAAGGCATATATTTCTTGACTTATGAGCCAGGCTAATTTCCCAATGCATGTGACGTAATATACGTATTAATTGTATTTTAAAAGACATCGATAAGTCATTGGATTGAAATTGTTTCTAGTTGATCACATAAAATGGCAGAAAATTTTTCGGTTTTTACGCACAACTTATCTGCTGCAAATATGGCAGCATTCGCCTCAATCGAAAAAGTAGAATCTAGACGTTGAAGTATTCTGCAGGAAAAAAAAAAAAAAAAAAGAGCAAAAATAGATATATATACATATTATAAATTATCAATTTTTCATATCAAGGTAACATGACCTGTTTACCCATGTTGAATATCGATTCGATCTGTTAATAGAATAGATAAATAGCCAAGGATTCTCAGGGCTATTGCACGGGCCACAGTATTATTGCTCCGGTTTTCCAAAGGATAAATAATGTTTTTCACCGTATGATCGAGAGCGGCGTTATCAGTTTGCTTAATGTATTTTTCTGTTTCTTTAAATACTTTTAAAAAGCAGTAATGAATTCATTTTATCACATGTTTTGAAACATTCAGCGAGGAACGACAACGTATTGCAGATTAAATTCGATTCGGGATATTCGTCAAACTTTCGCATAACATCAGAAAACTGAACAAGTTGTTCTTCTACAATTTTCGCGACACGTAATTTGTTGAGAATTTTCCTTTTACTTTTCTTTTTGGCTTCATTGCAAGTATACTCGGATTATTATTGGCAACAATTTTTAGTAAAATTTTTACCACATGATAATAATCCCAGGCAGTTTTTACGGAACCAGATCTTGCATTCTGATATTTTTCCGGGACCTTGGCAAATATACACGTGTTGGATAACTCGATATGCCGTTGTTCAAAGTACAGTTCGAAAGTTAATTCATGATCCGCATAAGAACCAGTGATCTAATTATAAAAATTGGAGATAAAGATACACTATTTAAAAAACTATATTTGATTAATATAAATTTTGTGGTTCTTGTCTGGATCTAATTCATGGTGGATCTACTATTTGAAAAGATTTTGTATATGATACTTTACAGTACTTCACTTTGAAATTTTTAAACAAACTACCTGGCTTAAAAACTATAATTAAACTAATTTGCTAATCCTAATTCTATTTTTACTAATTCTCAAATTAAGTACTTTGTTTAAAAATTTCAAAATTAGGTAATCGAATTCTGAATTAGAATAGCCAGATTTCAAATTGGGCAGATTTCTAGTGTATAATATATATATATACTATATATAATTTAAAATTTTTTTGAAAATTATTATTAGTATATTATAACTAAAAAAATTAGTTAAGGCTACAAAAATATTATATATAGTATTGTATATTGATATATTGCATTTTTTAATTTAATTAAGAATATCTAATATTATTATTTAAATCTAAAAAAATAGTATACTGTAATATTTTTGTAAATTGGGCACATTTTTGGAATTTTAAGTAGGGCTTATTTTAGTAAAATCTTTAAAGCCAAATAACTTTTGATTTACCAGTTCGGTTTAAATAATTTTACCATCAAAATGTTTGTCTTTTTGAGATGATTCCAACAAGCCCAAAATTATTAAAATCCAATCATAGGATCGCAAGATAATATGATATCAAATAGTGACACACCTAGAGAGCAGGGACAATTAGCGACCTATGTCTAATCAATTGTCCCTGCTTCCTAGGTGTCACTATTTGACAGCGCATTATTTTGTAATTCTGTAATAATTTTGGACTCATTGGAATTGTCTCAAAAAGATAAACATTTTGGTAGTAGTTGTACTCTTATTTATATTATTACTAATAAGTAATTAAATAAAGTTTTAATTCTAAAACTATAAAAAAGATAGAATCTATAAGAAGTAGTTTTAAAAAGTAAACCTACTTTTTTGAACAAAAATTCAAATTCAAATTTTAAAAAATTTTGTTATATATTTTATAAAACTAGATATAATTTTTTAAAAAAATTATTATTTTTTTGATTAATTCTAACTATTTATAAACATATTTAAATTAGTTTAAAATAGCTAATTGTTGTATATTATAATTTTAATAAAAGATAACTTTTTTTAATAAATAATTCCGACTATAATTTTTACAATATAATATTTATAATTTATGACAATAATTAATTGATAATCTGCTTTTAAATAAAGGAACCATATCAGATATATAATAAATTGTAATGCCAATTATTATAAAATTTTCTACTATAGAAGGCAAAATGTCATTTTATTGAAATTTTATATAATTAACAAATAGTTTTTAATAATATCTTAGCATCTACTAGATCATTTTGATAATATAACCACCATTAGGTTTGTTTTTAGTAAACTCTATGACATTCCATTAATTAACATAAACCGTTAACTTTGTAAAAAAAATGGCTTTGCTTTGTGGTAAAATAGCCTTTGTACAGTAGCTTAGCAAATTATTATAATAAAACTTATAAACAAATCTACTATATAAAATACCCTTTTCGAAAACGAATTACCAATTAATTTATGAATAGCCATGACTCGTCAATGTACTTGTAAACGGATGGGTAACTTGATACTTAAATTCTGTACCGGATTTAATCTTTACCCTCACTCTGGTTAGGGCACTGTTTCCAGGTGATTGATTCAAATCAGCCAATCAGAAGTCACTGGACATTGCTGGAACTTCCGTTCCCAGTAATAAAAAAACTTTTCCAATTCTTGATATAAATACACTGTATGTAATTATATAATATAATTTATTTAAAAACGTATTATATAGTTTAGTATATACTTTAATTTGATAACAATATACTGTATATACAATACGTATATAATATTTACAGTAAATACGTAATAATATACGTTATATACTTTATATTAAATGACGTATTTACTTAAATTTACTTTTCGCGTAACTTGTGGAGTAATTTGTGACATTTTTTGCTAACCTAATATAGTTGAATGAAAAGCCATAACTTTTTTAAAAAAAAAATGCAACAATAATTAAGCTTACTAAATTTAGTAACATGTAATCTTTTCTAATGCATTTTATGACAAGTTGAAAAACCGGTTGAAAATTGGCGAAAAAAAAAAAATGTGGGGTTATTACATTTTTGAATGCAGCAGTACACATTTTGTAACAAAGAAATAACAAGTTTTTTCATGTATTTTTTTATGTAGCTGGAAAGTCTTTTATAAAATTAAATATTGGTTTTTGAACACTCATTGTTAATTATATATATTAAGATACGTATTCTATGGTAAAAAATGGTCTTTTTTCGAATTAGTTTAAGAATCAATATATTTATATGTAAAAATTATACGTAAAAATTTGCGTTATTAAATAATTACATTTATCATATTGCATATAATATATAAAGAGAATCTAATGATCGACCATCGAAATATTCACAAAAAATTTATCACACTAATTCGGAAGGTGAACTGTGAGCATCATTTCAAATTAGAAAAATGCCGTTTAATATACAGCTATAAGACTCAAAAGAATGAAAGTGATGATCATATGATAAGCCTCACAACAGACAAACAGACATATTTTATAACGAATCTGTATAATAGAATTTTAAATTTTGTTTTCACACAATCAAATATAATAATTGTTGCAGATCTAAAAAAATTTCGTATTTAATTATGCATATTCAGAATTTGTTATAAAGGCTTCGCCATTGAGGTGTCTTGACATTATAATACGTGTGTGGCTCTTATGATTAGTACTTGTGATAATTCCAGAATCATGCTAAACAATGCATATATTTTTCGTTAAAAAAAAAAAAAAAAAAAAAAAAAAAAATTTAAACTTTTTTTTTTTTTTTTTACATACATAGCATTATTGAGCATTTTAAAAATAATATTAGTGGGGTGAATTAAAGACCAAATTTTTTGTGACTCAAAAACAAAACGGCAAGAAAAACAAGAAAACCATTTTTATAAAGTTATTTGTTATTCAAAAAAAATAATAGAAAATAAACAATGCATTATCCGATATAGGATCTTACAGATATAATCTCATTAAAATAATGATACTTTGTGAGTCACCTAGAGTTTTTTTTTTTTGATATTAGATGAACACGTTTTAATCACCTGTAAGTTACCGATTGAGTAACATACAGTGATTGTATGCATCACTAGATTCAAATAACATGCATTTATCTGTCCTTAATTTTTAATTCCCCAGCCGATGTATCCTTTAATTATTCCATCTAACAATGCAAAGATAATATCAAAGAGTGGAAAAAAAAAAGGATTGTTCTTCATATGCAATAAATAGAAAGAGCAAAATTATATAACAAAAAGGAAGTGGATGTGAATACAAAGAATTAAAGAGGTTTAATTTATCTTTTTGTATAAACGAAATATACATAAATTGATCCGTGCAGATATAAACCTAGTAGTTTATATTATTGAAAAATTATATACAAATATATAGTACATATATATATATATATAGTTACTAAATTTATTTGTTTCAAAAACTTAGTTATGCATATAAGAGTTATTATCCCGCGATTTTTTATAATGTTACGTATTAAAATGTTATATTTATTATTATACTAAGTAATTACTATTTTCATTATTGAAACATGAGCGTACATAATAAATATTATAAACAGTTAAGCCAAAAACTTATCAAGTTTTATTTATCTAGTTAATAATTATTTAAATCAAAAATTTTCGCCAAAATTTCGCCTTTGACATCATATATTAAAATAACCATATTAAACACGTGAATACACAGGTTTTACATCACAGAATACATATACATATATTACATTTTTATATGGTTATATATAATCCTGCATACATGCTTTTTTTTTAAAAAAAAGTTATATAGTTTGCATAAGATTTCGCTAAATAAATATATTTTAATGTTGGCGCAAAAGATATAATGTATCATTAAGTAAGAATAGATAAGAATAAGTCAATGTTTTATATTTTAGTGACTAGTGAGACAGGGCAGAGAAGGAGAGTATTTATTATTATTCGTAAAAGACAGGAGTAAAAAATTAATATTGATCAAAATTCACATTCAATGATGTCACTAGATCATTAGATATCTCACTAGATGCAACAATTGTCGCGGATCATATAATGATGGGTTTCTATTTAACCTTCTAAAATTCACTTATACTTGTTTAATATAACCTCTACTCTAAAAATTAACCTTTAAAAAAAATGCGTCCCCAAAAAAAATTTTATTTTTCGGTGGCTATCTGCTAATCTGCTACGTATGCATATTTCATTCCCCGTCACAATAATTATTGAAAAAAAAAATTCAAATCAACATGAAACACATGATCATAAGATATTCACAGCATCACAGCATTACAAAATTATGACAATTGCCTTTTTTTTAAAAAAAATGTAGTCGATTAGATTTTTGTACGTAGCCGACTTTTGTTCATATCAGATATAGTATTTTAATTATTAAATTACTTTCAACATCCGTCAAATTGATCAATTTTAAGTTATGTATGTACAAAAAATAATAATTAATTTTTAAGATTATAATATATATATATATATATATATATATATATATATATACTTTTATATATAATATATATATTATATATTGTTAAGCTAACTTTTTTTCAAAATTATAAGTACGGTCAACTCCGGTCAACTCCGGTTTAAATAAAAATTTTCAGTAAAAGTAAATTTCGATTAACGGAATAGATTTACTATAACGATAACACAATTTACTAAATTCTATATTTATGAAACAAAGTTTGGTTTATCAATTAAAAACAGAGCTTATTTTGTATACCGATACAGTCGATGATACTCTATCTAATGTAATTGTATTGTACAAATAGTATATATACTAAAATAGTTTTTTTTTTAAATATGCAAAGTAAGACTTTAGTGATAGATTTACCAGTTTTGATTGATTGAGATTATTTTGCTATCTAAAATGCATAATATGATAAATATGCAATTAGATGTATCTACTGTATACGTTATACGTATCATATCAGCGGATCGGCATAATTGGGTAAATCGACCAATCATGATCGAGGATTATCAAAAAAAATTTTGCACGAAAATTTATTATAGAGCGAATTTTCACAAAAACGGCCTTTTTAACGAGCTTTGCATTTATAATTAAGTACGTAGAACATTATGAAATTCATGTATTTAATTATAAGCCAAAAGTAGATTAAAAAGGCCATTTTTTTGAAAATTAGCATCCGAATTTACCCTTGATAGTTACCAACCCATCTTACAATGCCCAACCCATCCTAAAACACCCGAGTATTTCAACAAACGGTAAAAGTACTTCTTTCTATAGCTTAGCATAGCTCTTTTATTGAATTTTTTTTTTGATTTTTAACTTGTCTAGACGTCAAAGAAGCCCTTTTGTTAGTTGTAACAAGTGCTTCATTTGTTAGTTTTTCAAGTCACTTAGGAACAAATTTTAGTGTAACAGTTTATTGAAAAAAGGCTGATATGTACGGTTATACATATATGTATACATTTTTTTATTATTTGACAATTTTATACGTATGGGTTTCTTTATAAGTTTTCACATTAATAGTTAAAAGGGTTTAACAATATTACGTTATAATACTTTCTTTATTAACTGTTAATAATATAGCATATACATCTGATAATTTAGTAAAAGGTACGTACGTACGTACAGTTCATACGTGTACGTACAGTCCATACGTACAGTACGTACGTACGTACGTTAAGTACGAATGTACGCATGTATAGTACTTATACTAACTACTAAATATAGAAATCTAGAAACTACTTACTCTAGCAAGATTATTTAAAATAATAGGCAATCTACTATGTATAATTAATAATCATATACTATATGTATATGTTTACATATATATATTACCAAATAAAATAAAAAAAAAATGGAGGCAAAATTTTTATTTGGATACGTACTGTACCATAAATATCTAATAAGAAGAACTTAACGGAAAAGACATTAAAAAACTTTGGAAAAACTTAATAATAATTAATCCGAACATTTTAAGATTTCTCAATTTGTACGTAACTCCATAAATATATAATTAGAAATAAAAGTATTGATTGGTGTATATATATTTTTTTTCAATAGGATTATGAAGTTTTTTTTTTTTTTCTTTGTTTTTGATCCGGTCATCAACTTCCTAAAAAGTTTTGTTAAAAGTATACCCCATATGTTACGACGAATTAAAATATACTGATACAATAAGCATGAAAAATGATAAACGAGATAAACAACACATGAAAGTAAACTTTGATTATATATACTAATAGTTTTTTATTTATGATTTATGTCATGAGGGTAAGACAAATATTATTAACGAAAATTTAAAATGTAAATATTAGTATATTTTTTTTTTTCTCAAAATAAGAAATTAAAAAAAAAAAATTATATGTGTATGAGAATTTTTACGTAGCCTCAATGAAAATTTTATAAAAAGAAGTTTGAACTACGTAGAAAGTATAATAAGAATCGGAGTTTTTCTTTTTTTTTTTACATGACTTCAAAAAAAAAAAAAAATCTTGATTCATAACAAATGTGGAAAAGATAAACAATTTACATACTGTAAGGCTGAATCAAAATCTTTGCCGCCAATTTTGTCATCTTGTACGATTTTAAAACAAACAAAAATATACATGACTATCTTTTGAAATAGATCTTGATTCTACGTAATAAACACATTGTCCTGACTTGTTAAGGTTCAATTTTCGCAATTCACCGGGTGGGGGTTTTTTTTCTTAACAAAATCGTGTGAAAATTTGAAAATTGAAAATGAAATTTTCGTATAAATATCAAAAAGTCGAGCTTAATGTGTTTAATATATATATATATTTTTTAATGTGCTTAATGTGTTTAATATATGTTTAATGTTATGTACAGGTATATGCCGAGTCATACAGAACATGATCTTAACTTTTTCTGTGAAAAATTTATGCGATGGCGCAATTACGTATGCTATAATGGTAAAAGCCAATTGGATTATTAATGCAGATAAATTAGATAAAGTCAATAAAAGTCAATAAATGCTAGTAAATGCTAGTAAATTCTAATACTGTAAATACCAATGAATGCTAATGAATGATAATGAATGTCAAAGAATATTAATGTAATGCTATCTGCTATCGTTAAGGTACCCTGCATCAATGTTTTTCCAAAATTGGATTAAACTGAAGAGAACCACCAGATCGGAATTTACTGTATGATCAAAAAAAAAAAATTTATTGTTTCTTTTTGACACAATTATTAAAGATCCACGAAGGGTCTATTACAGACGGAAAATTAAATATATACTATATCTGCTATAGTTTTATAAAAAAAGAAAGATTAAATTTTAACCATATTTGATATTTAAAAAAATATATAAATTTTTATTTTGTAATATACAAGTCATTCTAATTATAACGACATTTGATTATTTGATTATAACTAAATCTAGATTTAAAAAGCATCTGACTTGACATTTTTTTTAAAAGGTTTTTAACCTACTATATATATATATCTACTTAATACTTTATGAAAGTCCTTTGATTAAACCTATATTAAACTGACATTTGGATATATCGGTCAATTTCTTACAGTATTTTTTTGGTAACCTCAAAACTTTTATCAAGAAAGTGATATGTCATGACACATAATATATATATATTACTTGTTTGAAAAAAAAAAAGCGACACACGGACTTGGAAGAACGATACCCTTTTTCTAACGTGCATGATATAACGTACTACGACAGTTACTAATTAACTAACTTGGTCGATCAACCCAACTCGGTTAACGTTTGATCACTGCATTTTTTTTCGAGAAAAAAAAAAAATCCCAAAATCCCCAAAATACTCCAGATTTGAAGTTTATAAAACAAAGAAAATGATTAAACTTATGAAAAGCATGAGAAAAAAAAAAAACTTTATTAAGAAGGAATTAAAAAAAAAAATCTTTTTTTTTATATTATTATTATAACTTTACAAGGTTTGTTGTATAATATTACTTGCATAATAAAAAAATTAGCGAGCAGAGATTATACTAAAAAAAAATGAATTTGTACAGTAAATCATAGTTCATTAAAAAAAAAATGCTCGCGAAATCTGTGAATTAAAAAAAAAAAAAAAAAAAAAGGAAAAAAAAAAACATATATAAAGAACATAAAACCGCAAAACAAAATAAATAATATTCTAAATGTGGGTACGGGGAATAAAAACGCGTCGCACCCAAAAAATGATCAAAGAAAATATTATATTTACAAGATTGTTAAAAAATATAGCTTAGAAAAAAAAGTTTATAATAAGGGCAAACCTTTTTCATGCTATATAACTATTAGAAATCGTGTGTATTGTATATGTATAAAATATTACTATTTAAGATATAGGAATAAATTTTCCTTCACTGAAAATCGACAACTGAAAAATCGACAAACGACAACCGAAAAAAATCGACCATGTAAATCGAAGCAAATAGTTTTAAGAAACTGAAAATCGACAACTGAAAAACGACAACTAAAAAACGACAAGTTATACAAGTCATTTAGTAACTGGTCGTAGGATTAGCAGATGTTGGACGATGGCGACATGATTGAGTAGATTGAGTAGATTGAGTAGATTGAGATCGTGATTTCTTGGACTTATAATTTTTTATATTGAGTTGCGATTGTTCTTGATTTATGTTGACTTGCGATTGGTCTTGATCTGAAGTTTTCTTTAACATATAATAAAGGGACTTGCGTTGTTGTGGTATTAAGATGAGATGAGCGCTGGATGCAATATTATTATCACTGATAATAAAAGATGAATTAGTTAGTATTTAATGTAAATTTTTTTTTTTTTTTAAAAAAAAAAAAGATATAAAATAAATATACTTATATATGTATATGTACAAACCTTGAACTACCACCACAGAACGATATGAACAAAGCCAAAAAGAAAAGAACCAAGTTTTCAATGATGTTATTAGCCGTATTTGTTATAATTGGCATAATACTAAGCTCATTGGTATTTGTAACAGACAAAAGTGAAAACATGGTTGATGTCTGTGGACGTGTCATCTTTTTTGATTATTGATTTATCACAAAAAAAAAAAAAAAAAAGATAAAAGTGTAAGATGGAGGAGTTTGCTTTTCAGGATAAATGTACACTTCTAACAAGATTTAATAANGGATAAATGTACACTTCTAACAAGATTTAATAAGGGACGATAGTGCAGGAAAAAAAAGTATTTTTTGTTTTTTGTGTGTGTGAGAACGATCAAGTCGGAAAGTGATGATCTTTTTACAGCGGTCCTTTTATAATTTTGGCAACGCCATTTATACATTAAAATTCATTTAATTTATTTTATATAAATTTATTTATTAATAACGTTAATAAAAAAATTTATAATATTAACTATATTCTATATTCTATAAATTGTGTGATCATCATTTATTTACTTTAAAAAAAAAACTGCATATATTATTGAACTATATAACTTAAAAGATTTGCGGTGAAATATATAATTCGTTATCGATAACCGATCGATAATGCAAATACGCAAATTACGCACCGAGACAAAGTAACACTAAAGAAATTCATTTGTTAAACAAAATTTCTTAACAATTAAAAGCAAGCGCCATGTTTAAATGAATAATAATTTCTTCTTATGGTTATACTCAAAAGTAGAAATTAAAATAAATAATTTTTCTATATATATACTGTATATGATAATAACTTAAACCAAATGAATAAATCAAGAGAGAAATAATGTGTCTGTATATAATTTAAGCATATTATATATTATTATTTATTATTATTATTATATTACATACTTCTTTTAATTTTCATTCGAAATTCTAAATCTCCTTTTTTTTAAAAATAAAATTATCGTTATAGTATGAAACCCTCCTCAAAGGAAATGAATAGAAATGAATTGTATCAAGAATAATCTCATCAATAATCATTACAATAATAATTTACAATAATAATTTACAATAATAATTTACAATAATAATTACAATAATTACAATAATAATCATTACATTAAGGTATCTCTTTTTTAACTACTTTTGGTTTGATACTACTTTGGTTAAAATCTTACGTATAAATTTTTCATTCGTTCATTGATTTCAAACAACGTACTGCGGAAAGCTCATCCTAAACTTTTTAGTAATAATATATCTCTTTTTTCCCCTTATTTAATTGGTAATGAATGAATAAAAAAAATGTATGATGTCGTATTATTAGTTTGGTGGCAGTGCTATACAAAGCCATATGGACTTGTTTCTTTACCTGTGTTAATTCCTGTACCTTATCATTCATATCGATAAATCGATAAATCGATAAATCAATATTTAATGTATTATATAAGTGTAATATTATTAATAATTACTGAATTATAAATATCATTATATATATGTATCTTTATATCTTTTATATATATCTTTAAATATATATATAAATATCTTTATATATATTTTAAATTATTTTCATTATAACTCATTCGATTATTTTCTTTCACCAATGCAAAACAAACTTAATCATGACCTTACTTTTGATGAATTCCTTTCAAAATCACATCACATAAATTATTAATTTTTTTTTTTATATTAAGTTCACATGTTACAATTTCTTTTTTTAAACTTAAACCATTATTATCGCATGGTTTTTTAATCGCACCAGTAATCGTTAAAAGTTACAAATATCGATTTTTGTTACTCGATAAAGTGACTTATTATTTGTCAAATTCTTCCTTATTGATTTAATATTAATTTCTATAAATATTAGATTAAGGTGTGACCACGCGATTTTAAACATGTACCCGATAAAATGTTTCAGGATTTTCAATACGCAGCTTTGCTTTTCAAAAAGTATCATTCGATGTTTAAATCTGTTAATTCATGTGAATATATTTTTTTTATTTTTATATCATATCGTCGTACTGTCCAGTAGTTTTGTATGTAAAAATGTAAATTTAAATTAACGTTAAGGTTATAGGTCTTAAAAGATGAATACAAAAAACTTTCATGTTTACGTTTTCATTTAAGAGTAATAATGTGAATAATGTGAATAATGTGAGTAATGTGAGTAATGTGAGTAATGTAAAAACAAAATATAAATATATAAATATATATATATATATATATATATATATATATATTTGAAATCAACTTTATTATCGTCCGTTTAAACTCATTGTCAAAAGTTAAATATCATTTTACAGTATATGAATTTCTTCGATTTTATTTTATAATCATTTTTAAGGAAACTTATTGCGAATGATATTGAATGAGGTTTCAACAAATAAAGATTTATAATTATTCCTGTATTTCAATGCTTATAAGTTCGTGTCACTAATTTTCTTGTGATCTTGATTACGTATATACGCATTTATTATAAATGCTGTGTAAAATTTCACAATTATGTGTGTGCTTATCCTATATGATTCTCCGCAATCATCTAAATCTTTTTAAATCATCTAAAATAATCTAAATAATCTAAATCATTTATACTAGTATCATTTATATCATCTGAATGGTACAATAATTTATTACATTCTCCTTAACGTTAACGTTAACCAAATTTAAAATTACATCATTTTGTTGATCTTTTTCGAAACTACGCCATTATTTAAGTCTTCCAAAACTCTGGTTATTGGTTTCACAAACATTAAAAATTATGTTTGAATGAGTAATTTCACAACGTAATTTTGGATCGACGATAAACAAACAGTAAACAAAGTCATCGCCAGTTTTAGATTTTTATAAAAAAATATATATGACTTGCCCTATATCTACAAGATTACCTTCCATTTGTGAAACACTATGTTAAAAAAGAATTTAGTAATTTATTTACCGTTACTCTGTTTTAAAAAAAGTGCTTTGAAGATCATTTCTCAAATTGACTTGCCGAATAACGCGTTTTTTTAAATACAATTTACTATTTCTGCTAGTTTTTACATTTATCGAATAATTTTATTGGAGTTTGTATCGATTCTAATTTGATAAAAAGTTAGAACGGATTTCTTAATAAACTTGAATAATAAGATAATTTAATATGATTTTAGTTCTTGAAATCTTGGAAAATCTTTTGTATATAAAACTGTCTTAACTTAAGATTTAAAACCTTTTAACAATTCCCTGAATTAAAATTCTATATATCAAAAATTATGTGTATAAGTGTGTGAAAGCATAATACACACAACATTATATTATCATATATAAACTTTATCGGCAAAAGCATAATACACACAACATTATACTGTCATATAGGCAAAAGTATTCCAAATAAAAATAATCCAAATGTTACTATATAGTAGATAGTTTATAAAGTAATTTAAGTGTGTGCTTTATGATATTTATGTTTTAAAAACCTTTGATTTCTCTAGCACAAGGCATATTAGTTATAAAATCTAAATTGTTAATATATATATAATTCCTGATACAAAGGTATAAATACAGTTATAGATTATACTATATACATACAAATATATATATTATATATATTATATATATATATATATATACAGTATATAATTTTAAAAATTTTTATTTACTAAATAAAGATTCGAAATTTCGTTCTACATAACTTAAGTATACTTTAACGTTAAGCGCAGATTCTAAATTTAGTAAAATTCTATTTGGAAACTTCGGGCTTTTAAGTTTATAGCTTACCCCGAAAAATATTTGATCAACGCATATTAATTATATTCTCATATGTCACTAATCAGATTTTTATTATTTTTTTTTTTTTAGGAGCTAAGTCCGGAAAGTTATAAACTTAAAAAAAAAAAACCCAAAAATTGGATTGTTTTTTTTTTTGACGACACACATAATACCATACCCGTTCCAAAAATTAAGCAATACTTACTTTTTATGTAAAAAAATAAGTATCTATATTTTATACAGTAGCAGTTTTTTTATGCTATAGAAGAGTGCTCAGACTTATGCAATTTCAGGGATTTATTATCATTCAAATAATGAAAAAATCCCAAAATAGCTTAAGTCTAAGCATTCTAATCTATACGTAGTGATATAACGAATAATATTTTCTTTGATTTTTGTATTTGATTTATTTATAGGAGGTTGTTAAATATCGCAGGTTGCTATATCGCAGGTTAATATGATTGGCCAATTAGATCACAGGATATTGTGTAACAAACCGAACGAAAAATTAGGAAAAAATCAAAAATTTTAAATAACTTGAAATTTCATTAAGTAAACTAGTCTTGTGCTTCTAATTAAAAGTTTTTAGCGCTTAATTTTGCATATATATATGCACCCTCTAACCTAATATTAATACTAGCTCGGACCCTAACCCTAACTAACAATCATTTTAATTTTTTTTAAATATTAACCTGCGATATCGCAACCTGCTAAATTTATCAAAATCCTATTTATATAAGCTAGATCATATACTGTATCATACTGTATTTTATTGTGTTTTAAAAAAAATCCAAAAATCTAAACAAAAAAAAAATACTTAGTTTGAGAATAGTAATATAATTATTAGATTTAATTTACAAATAAATAGAAAAAATAATAAAAGAATTTTTATAATATAGTAAGTTATAATAAGATTTTATTAATTTACCATTATTAGAATTATAAAAGCTAGTTTTACAATTTTAATTAAAAGGTTACAATATATTAGTTACAATAGCAAATTGGAAAGTTGGAAACAAATCATATTTGATAGTCTGTATCGACTTTTATAACTATATTTAATCATTTATACTAAATTTATATTTTTTGTGTAGTGTTCAAAATTAAAATTTATATTTTGTGTATAATTTTTAATTCAAAATTATGCTAAATTTATATTTTGTATATGTTTATTTCTAAGATTTTATTTAAATTATTTTTTATTATATATAATTTTGAGAGTTTTAGAACAATACATTTAAAAATAGTATTTAAAAAAAATAGTATACAACAGTATATCTGATATATAATTTTTGTTATAACTAATGCTAAATTTGGCTAATGCTAAATTTGATTTATTTTTAATATAAAAGTTTAAAATTTTTTGTATGTTTTTTTTTTGTTTTTTATTTTATAAAATTAGAGTAGAATTTGAAAGTAGATTTAATATTTAAAAAGTATATACTGTATAGATTATAACAAAGCTTATAGTTTCAAATTAAGATCTTCAAAATTCATTATTCACCAAATTTAGTATTATCTATAACAAGTTTATAAAATTTTATATAGTCTAACCTTAATATAATCACTAAGTTGTTAATTGTAACTAAAATAATCATAAATATATAGAGATAAATTTTTTATATTTTATAATTATAATTATAGTAAAAAAAAAAAGAGCTTTTTAAGCCTTATACCTTTGTGCTGTACTTGTATATTGCTCCCTAATTAAATTTCAAATTAAATATAATATGCAATTTTCTTTATATAACAAATAAATATTATAATACAGTTAACTTTCTCTATTTTATCAAAAATGTTTTTTAAAGATTTTTATATATATATAATTTTTTAGTTTTGGTTCTTAAAGAGTTTTTATTAGCTAATCTGAACTCTATAATAAAATTTACAAATGTTCTAAAGTATTTGTTCAGATTAAAAAAAATTTAATAGTATTCAGATTAGAGAGGTTCAGATTAGAGAGACAACTATATATAATAAGAGCATATGCTTTTTGGTCTTAATTTATTATTGGCAGTTCAAACTATAGTACAAAACAAAGCTAGTATTACTCTAAATTATATAACAAAAGATTATTAGAATTTTTTTTATATTATTTTTTTAATAATAAAATTAAATTGTTTAATTTTATTTATTTAAATAATAAATTAAATTGTGTACTTTAGTTTAATTAATAATAAAATCAAAATCATATAGATTTTTAAAATTATTTTGCTATTTCTAAATAAATTATATAATAAAGTAAATATATATTTATATATTTTATATTGTAAAAAGATATGCTATATACTATACAAATATATTACAAAACTTTTTCAAATATATTGCTAAATAAAATTAAAAACTTTTATTTTTATTACTTTTTATTTAATCAAATAATTATATTAGTGCTACCAAGAAAAAAGCTATTATTAGATTTTTAATTAAAAAAACAATAATAAATTTTTTTTTGAAAATATATATATATATATAATATAAATTACTAATTTTTTATATTGAGAGTATGGTGACATAAAGAAGTTGTTTGATTGTCGCCTCCCGAATGACAGATTATGAGTTCAAATCCTACTGAAGATAAATTGATAAATAGCCTGTGTTATAATAATATTTGTTTATTAATTAGTCAGATATATTACTTGTAACCTTGGTACTACTATCTTGAATAGGTGCATTTAGCACAATTGTATAATTTTATACAAATAAATCCAAGGTACTGGAACAATTAAAACCTATTTGGCAAGTTCCAAGCAAAAAGGTAAGAAAGATCCTTTAATGGTACTAAAGAAAACTAGAATTTTGATCTGGTGACTAAAGAACCAAATGAAAACCCTATGGCAAGAGGTGTTACCAACTTGTAGAGATCTGATTTAATGAATGTTATATTTAAATATTCACTAAATATTTGAATATTTGAATATATAAAATTTTACCAAATGAATATTTGAATATTTAAATTTTTACTAAATATATTTATTGAATATTCATTGAATTTATATATATTAAAAGTAGCAAATTTTAATATTAATAATCAAATACGATTAGCTAATTTTTGAATAATGAATTCTAATTAATCAAAAAATATATAAAACTAATTTTTTTATATATTAAGGGTAGGGTGTACAAATTTCCAATTTCATATAAAATCGATTGTAGATCAACTTTGTGTAACCAATTTATATAATATCATATGATTTACATATAAACATCATATGATCTGACCAATCAATTTTTTGTACAACCTACAAAAATCATATAGCATCTTACAAAAATTTAATTATATATAAAGTTAATTTTTTTTAAAGCAATGGATATTGCGAAACTTCATTATTATAAACAAACTATTTAAAACTACCTATTATATAAATTTTATACAAATTGGTCAAAACCTTAAAAAAATTTATCAGAAGCATTTTTTTATTTACTATATAAAAATCTAATATACCATGTAGATCATATAAAAAATGATCTACGTTCACCCTACCCTTAAATACCAAATTTTTTGAATATATATAAACTTTAAAATATTGATAACTTTTATAATTATAAAATATCTTTTCAACAAAATTGAGGATTGGATTAAAACAACAAATTTTTTAAGAGATTTTTGTTAAAATTATTTGTTTTTGAGTTATGCTACTTTATATTTTAAAATAAATATATGCAATGCACTCTGTGATTTGCTAATTTATTATACGTATATTTAAACATAGTTTGTAGATTTGTGTAACAAATAACAAACCAATTTTTATTTAACAATAATTTAAATTAAGAATAAATATATGCAACGCACTTTGTGATATGCTAATTTAGCACATATATATGTAAATATAGTTTGTAGATTTGAGTAACAAATAACAAAAACTTTTTAAATTAATATAAGATTAGAGTAAGAGTTAGTGTTAGAAGTTAAAGTAAATAACAGTATATACCAAAATTTTGCAAGGAATTTTTTTTGTTAGAGTATAAAAGGTGGTTATATAGATGAAATTTTTTGATATTACAAATTTTAGAAAAATTTCTTTATTTTGTTACACAAAAAAATTTGCACATTACATCTAATCTTTAAAGTTAATTAGTAGATTGTTGGGGTGCGATATACAAGCACTTCGCAGAAGTGTGATGCCTAATTAAGTCCTTAAATTAAAATAAGATTAGAGTAAGAGTAAAGAAGCTTCCAGAAATTAGCTAATTTCTGGGTGGATGAATGGGCTAGCTGAAGTATCAGGTATAATTCTGGCCAAAACTTTATAATTCCAGCCAAAGTTGCAAAATTATTTTAACCAAAATTATAAATTTATTAATAAAATTTAATAATTAATAACTTTTGATCTACTGGATCAAATTTGATAATTCAATTGCCAAAATGATCTTCTCAATAAAAGAATTTTAGCAAGCCCAAAATTGTTAAAATCCAATTACAGGATTTTGTGATCAGAATAGATTTGTGTTACTATAAAAGTTCTATAATTTATTAAAGGAATATTATATTCATTTTTTTTTTTTTTTTGATATTAATGGTGAGACCTTGCTCTTATCTTTATTAAATTTAATGGAAACTTTTTACAATTAGAAAAAACTTCATGTTTTAAATCTAATGCTAAGAAAAAGAACTCAGACATATAGCTAGATAAACAAAAGTAGACCTAGTACTTATCTGCGGCCTAAACCAACCAGAGTGGCCAAGGCTCACCTAGATTTGGGGATTAGTTAATATACTTAAAGGGTGTATAAGATATTTGATCCAGTTAGGGTACCAATATTCTACTTTTTGAAGAGATGTATTTATAATAGAGTTATTATTGTTAGTTTGAATTGAATGTGTAGTAATTACAGGAGATCCAGAAGGTATGGGCTGGTTTTGTGAAATTGCTTGTTGGTATTGTGATCTTGAAGTACAATATGGAATCCAAATTTTTGTATAGATTTGTTGGTTAAGATGAAGTAAAAATTTAATTGTGAGAGAGCTAGCAAGTTTTGAAGATAGAGTAATTTCTTGTATTATGTTTATTAGTTCTAGTGGAATAAGACCTGATAGAGTTGAGTATAATGAAGGCTTATGTGAAAAATAGTGAATTTGAAAACTGTCAAGTTTTAAGATTTGGGAGTGAAGATTTTTAGTCTGAATTGGGGAAATATCTAGTTTGTTAGAACTAAATATTTGGTTTAAAGAAATATTTATAAGGTCCAGTAATAGATTGGTATCTGGACAGAGGGTCCAGTGCAAAGCACTACTTGCCTGTTGGCATATATGACAAATGTTAGGGTATGATGGATATCTTTTATAAAGGATATGTGGAGAGGGAAGCTCATCTAGTAGTAATTTGACTCTAAAAGATTTTAGAGTAGAAGATTGAAAGCTGTGTGAAAAATTAGTAATTTTTTGGTTATTATTGATATATAACCATGAAGCATTCCAGTTAATAAGTTGTGAGATTGAGTTCCATTGTTGAAAGCGATTTTGTGATGTCCACCATGCAATTATATGTGCTCTGCAAATTGTTCTGATGCTGCGACGTATAGAGAGTTCCATTGGGTAGTTATCTGAGGTTGGTGTATACTGAGGATTATATATATTGTTTGGATTAAAAATAAGATAAGGTGCTATGTGATGATTGCGTGCTAGTTGGTCAGCTTTGTTGTTAAAATCATTATCTTCATGTGCTCTAACTTTGTGCAAAGTGATATTAAGATTATATGATTTAATTAGATTGAGTAGTGTATTCCAAATTGACCAGTAGGGGATATTTAGGAAGTTTGGAAGTGGCATAGTATTGGTTAAGTTTTGGAATTTAGATATGACTGATTGTGAGTCTGTATAAATTTGGATAGTACAGTTTCTGGGAGCTGTACTGATTGCAGCTAAAATTGCAAGTAATTCTGCTTTAAATGAGCATGGCCAATATTTGGTTTGTGCTTGAAAGGTGTGTATAATATTAGGTTATCTAATTGTATCCAGCCAATTCCCATAGAGCACTGAGAGTTGCCTAGATTAATAACAGAGCCATCTGTATAAAAAGTTAGTTCTGAATAACTACTATTATAATTTGTAAAAGCCTGTAAAGTATTACAAGCTTGGTTTGGTTCAAATATAGAAGGAAGTTGTGTAGTAGAAATATTAAGATTTGGTAATGGTGGTATTTGAATTGGGTTTCTAAGTGCAATTGAGTATATAAGGTCTAGAAAATTAGCATTTAAGTTAATTGTTTTGTCAGAATTTAGTCTGCCAAAGAATTTTGTAGCATGACTAGTAGGTATTAGAATAGTACATTTGTTTTTGATTATTTTAGTATTAAGAGGACAGTTACTACATGATGATATAGTAATTGGAGGAGTTGGATATAAGTTTGTAAATTGTGTTTGAAAAGAACATTGCCAGTGTGTTATTAGTGTAAAGTCTGATGTAGTTGGTTGGTGACGAGCTTTGCCTATAATGACTTAATCATTTAACAGTGTAATAAGCCAAGGTTTGGCATGTTTTGAAAAGTGACCAGTAGTATAGCTATAGTAGTTTGTAGGAGGTAGGTTTATATGTGAGTAGATAGTACGTTCATAAAGAGTGGCTAGTAACTTTATCTTCTAGGAAGGTAAACCATTGAGGAGTTCTGCCTTTAGGAATTTTATGTAGTCTTGGTGAAATGTGTTTCCATTCTAATAGACATGAGTTGTCATATGTTGTGAGTTGGTCAAGAAAAAGTAGATGATAATGTCAAATTTGTTTTTTAAAAGTTGTATATTTAGGATGTGAAGCCAGAATAGATTCCAAAGAAGTTGAACCTTCCTGGATTACAAAAGGAATATTGTAATAAGAGTTAGTACTTATTGACCAGTTTAGGTGCTTGAAGAGCTGGATTATTTTAAAAGTTGTAGTTAATTTGTTAGGACCATCAATTGTAGGGTTAGGGTGTAAAAAAATACTAATAGGTAACCAAAGGTTATTTTGAAGTTGTTGAACTCTAATAAGAGTAGTAGTACTTAATAGATTGTTGTTGTTTAATCTCTTAATAAAGTTAGATATATGATGTTGGAGTTGAATATCCCAGATGTTTTTAATATTGTAAATTTGGGGGTGGAGTAAAGTACTAGTAGGGATTGTACGGTTGAGTTTGGCTTTATGCTTGATTAATCCTATGTGCTGTGTTAGAATTTTGTTGCATGTTAACTGACTTAGTACAATATTTTGTAACCGGTATTCTATTGTGGGAATGATGACAGTATTAATAATATAACATGCTTGGGTATTAGTAATTTGTTTTGTACGAGCAATTTATATAGGCTAATTTGATTCAGCAATTATAAGTCGAGTTTGTTGAAATTGTTTATTATCTAAAGTAAACCAACATCCTAGAAATTTAAAAGGCTGATTTGGTTGGTGTAAAGGAAGAGGATGATTGTTGTATATAATTGGGTTGTAGTTTTGTTGCTTGATATTGGTTGAAAGTATTGATTTGGCTAGATTAACTTGAATATTTGCCATAGAATAAAAGGACTCAGCAATAGTAAGTATTTTGGAAAGCTCTGTTTGGGATGGTGCTATCCATAGGGTATCATCTATATAAGCTAGCACAGAACATTTGGTTTGTAAATTGTCAGTTGAAAAATTTTTAAGATTGGTAAACCAAGATGTTTCAATTGTATAACCAGGTAAGTTAGAGTATATATAAGAGATAAGAGGGTCATAGTAGATTCGCCAGAGAAGAGGTGTTATTGTTTCTCCTTGGTCAATACCATTTTGAACATTGTAAGACTGTGTAAGTCCCAAATTAGTAATAACATTGTTTTGTCGATTAGTTAAGATGTTAAGGAGAGTATTGACAATATTAGTGGGCAGAAGTAGAAGTGTACAAGCATGTTCTAAAAGGGTAAGGTTTACAGAGTCATAAGCTTTACTTATATCTTGTGATAGGAGCCAAATCTCTTTATGGTTACAGTTTGCATCTTCTATAAGATTGTTGAGGATATGGATAGGGATAGATGTACTATTTCCAGGAAGAGCAACATAGTTATATGGTGAAAGAATAGGA
Source organism: Gigaspora rosea (assembly GCA_003550325.1). Taxonomy (NCBI): domain Eukaryota; kingdom Fungi; phylum Glomeromycota; class Glomeromycetes; order Diversisporales; family Gigasporaceae; genus Gigaspora; species Gigaspora rosea. Next base: position 14,023 of record QKWP01001846.1, on the reverse strand, counting down.
TGTTGTGAAAAGACTTAATTTAGTCTATTGGTAATGATTTTGGTATAGATTTTTCTGGAATATTATATTCATAATACTCGTGTTATATATAACACCCTATTATTTAAACTACCAGTATAATGGTTGCAATTAGAGTTAGCATTAAGAAAACAAGACTTGTATAATATTACACGACATTAGCAGTGTGTAACCAAAAATTATTTTTACGAAAACAATGCACTGGCCCTTTGTGTAATGTATATGCATATGTTGTATAACTAGTATATGTACTGTAATTGGCCTAAATTTAGAGTTAGGGTGAGCTGGAATTATGTCTAAACCTGCCGGGGGCATTATCATGATAGTGCCCACCAGCATTAAGATTAATACTGGCCGACCCAGAGTTAGATTACCAAAATAAGACTTGTGTAATATTACACAACATTAATAGCATATAACCAAAATTATTTTTGCAAAAACAATGCACCGGGCCTTTGTGTAATATAAGTGCATATAGTGTATTGAATTCTAAAATAGAAATCTTGTGTAACTACAGTGCCTCTTTATATAAGGTGTTATATAACACAGTGTTATGAATATAACTTTCTTTTATTAAATAATTATAACCTATTTATAATAACACAAATTTATTTCAATATTAGAATCCTGTAATTAGATTTTAGCAATTTTGAACTTGTTAAAATTCTTTCATTGAGAGGATCATTTGGTAGTAAAATTATTAAAATTGGTTTAGTAGATCAGAAGTTATTAACAATTAAAAATTAATTTTTAATTGTTAATAACTTCTGATCTACTAGGCCAATTTTGATGATTTTACTACCAAAATGATCTTTTCAATAAGAGAATTCTAACAAGTTTAAATTGCTAAAATCCAATCACAGGATCCTAAGATTAAAATAAATTTGTATTATTATATTATAAATACAGTGCACAATACTTAAAGACTAAAATCACATGACTTTGTCTCATTTTGAAAATTTTTATAGTAAATTTTGCTGTCTTGCTGATTTTCTACATTTTGATTGGCTAAAATTTGATTTTTATATTTTTATTTGCTAAAATCTGATTGGTTAAAAATTTTTTAAAATTTTATTTTTTAAAATTGACCAATCATAGAAGAGTAAGTCACATGATTTGTTCCATTTTTGGCAATTTTTTTACGTATCATATAAAAATTAAGCTTTTTTAAAATGTTATAACTTAAAAACAAATAATAATTTTTTAAAAAACAAAGCCGCTAAGTTATAGTAAATTAACTAAACTACAATATAGCGGCTTTCTTTTTTGATTTCTTTTCTGTATCAAGAGCTATTAGATTTTAAAATTATTTTAGTCTTTAAGTGTCGCATACTGTAGGTTTTTTTTTTTAACTTCGGCAATTATGTCAATACTTTTATTAGTCAACATACTCTAATTTATTTCATATCTATTTCATACAAGTATGAATTAATGATCAAATGATCACGCCTAATTTCAACAAATATTAGCTAACCTGGCTCTTTGCAACAAAAAGTTCAAATTACTCATGTTCGATCTGCTATCCCTTAAATTGTAACACAGGCAAATTTGCCTGCGTATTTTAAAATTTTTAATAAAATTTTAAATATTGATTTTAGCCATATCTTTTCTAAGTAAAAAATATTCTTTAAGTTTTGTTTTAGTAACTTTGTTATAAAATTTTTTTAAAATCATTAGAAAACTTTAATATAATAAATGTTTAAAGTTCTTGTATTGGCATTTTTACTATTAAAATTTTTCTTTAGATTTTTTCAAATTTTATATGTTCCCGTCTATAAAAAAAATCTTTACTTCTAATACAAGTCTTAATTTTTACAAGTAAATCATTAAAGTTGCAATAATGAAAGTTGTCATCCTTTATATAAACTACAATATTGTCTTAAGAACTATAGTTCTAAAACTAAAACTAAATAAGATCGCAGAAAAATTGTAATAAAATTTTTTAAAAAAATTTTTTCTTAAAATTATCTATTTTCAGCTTATATGTAACTATAATTTATTTTCTTATAATATAAAAACTAATTTTGCAAAAAAGTAATCCTTATTTTCAAATATAATTGTACAAAGTTTTATTTAATTATTTTAGCATTTTAAAAAAGTAAATCAGAGCTAAAAAAGTGCAAAAACGCAGGCAAATTTGCCTGTGTTCTACTACAATCTAAGGGATAGTAAACTTCTCTTTCATATTAATTTTTCCTGCAACTAAAAAACTTAATATATTACCAGAAGGCTTTTACATCCTGCTTATCATGATTGCCTCCTCTTTTCTTAATTCTAAACCTTCTTTTCTTAACTTCCCAAGTAGAAAGAAAAACTTCTGACTACTACAGTATATGAAAAAAACTTTACGATCAAAGAAAAAAAGGGAAGTTTAAAAGGGGAGATACCTATACGAAAACCACCAAAACAACAACTAATACAAAATAAAAAAAAAGAAAAAAAGGCAGAAAAAAAAAGAGAAAAAAACAATCTATGATAAACACACTATTATAACCCGTGCCAGATAAAAGTAAAAAACTATATAACAAATGCAATATTTGTATATCTCTATTGTAAAGCTAAGCCTTAATATTAAGTTTCTTTCCGACCTTCCAATTAACAAATGGATACTCCGATCCTATGTACTAGCGCTGTATCTAAACACATGTTGCAATCCACTAGACTGTCCGAATTTGAAAAATAAACAATACCGATCTTTTGGAGGGGGTAAGCCAAATCCCCACTTTTTCTAAGAAATTTTGGAAGACCAGCCAGGAAGCAGAAAAGAAGTAGAAAAAGGAACCACTTGCCAAGGTAAAGGAGTGCGGCTTAGGAAAAACATATAATTTGTTGTTTCCCCTGTGTTTTTCTTTAAAGTAGCAACCAGAAAGCTTTGTCGACATAGTTGGGCTTTACCACCCACACCACACCAAGATTTTTCATACAAGGGCACTTCCTGCTAGTTATCTTGTATAATAACGCTCTTGGCTTGCATGCCAAATGTCCTTGTAGAGGAGTCCTGCGATAAAAAAATGTTGACCTCTAGACAAACCACTATACAGGCTACAACTCTCCAACAAAATTTGTTTTTCCTGTAGTAGAAATTTTTGGTTCAAGTGATCGTCAGAAAGAGTTGCGCGTACTGTAGATTATAATTATTTAATAAATTATAGAACTTTTATAGTAACACAAATCTATCCTGATCACAGGATCCTGTAATTGAATTTTAACAATTTTGGCCTTACTAGAATTTTCTTATTGAGAGAATCATTTTGGTAGTTGAATCATCAAATTTGGTCTAGTAGATTAAAAGTTATTTACTATTAAATATTATATTTAAATTTTATTAATCATAAAATCTGATTGGCTAATTTGGTATCAGGTATGAGTGAATAGGGATAGGCTCATAGTAAACAAAATTTAGCTAATTTTTAGAAGCTTCCTAATAGTTAGTATTAGAAATTTAAGTAGATAATAGTAGACGAAGTTTAAGGATAGGGTATCAATATTTCCATTTTCATATAAAATAGATTATAGATTAACTTTGTATAACCATATCATATGATTTACATATAAACATCATATGATTCGACCAATAAGGATTATCAAAGTTTTGTATAACCCAGAAAAAACATATAGTGATCTCAGAAAATTTAATTCTATATGAAGTTTATTTTTTTTAAAGAGATGCATTTCTTACAACTTCACTATTATAAACAAGCTACTTTAAACTATATATTATATAAATATGATAAAAATTGACTTAGATAATAAAAAGTTTTATTAGAAGCATATTTTTATTTACTATATAAAAATTCAATCTACCATGTAGATCATATGAAAAATGATCTATGTACACCCTACCCTTAAAAATTTCTTTATTTTGTTATACAAAGAAAATTTGCATGTTATATCTAATTTTCAAATTTAAATAGTAGATTGTTTTGGGTGTGATATACAAGCATATTGCAGATTGCAATGTCTAATTACGTTTTATATTTTATATATAAATATTAGATTTTTTGATATTTAGTACTATATATTTAATATTCAATAAATATTCAGTAAATATTCATTAAATATTTTCAAAATTTTTGAATGAATATTTAAAATTTAAAAGATTAACCAAATAAATATTTGAAAACTTATTTTTTGAATAAGTAAAACCTCTTTCTACCAATCTGGACACTAGGATTATTGTACTAGAAGAAAAGGGTCTATACTATAGAAGTAAAAACCAAAAAAAAGAAACACACTATAGTGCTTAAAGTTTAGGTATACTAATCTATTTAGACTAACTGGTTTGGTAATTTGGAAGAGATCAGTATAAGGGTTAGAAGAAAAGTCAAATAGGAGTACTAGGGATTGAATTGAACCTTGTAATAGCATACAAACTTACTAGCAAATGAGTAGTAAAAGCATAGAGGTGTGTATATATCAAAACCCAACAGAGCTCTGAGCACACCCATATGAAAGTTTTTAGACATTAAGAAAATTTGGAACTATTAATATGAGGATAGCTAGTATAAGTACATATAGTAATAACATAGTTTTCCCGAAGCTTCATAATGCTATCTAACTATATCTTGTACTAAAAGCATTTGCAAAACATGCCCAGATACTTTGTTACTATAAAGAAAAATATAATCATTTGTATACTTCTGAATTCAAAATATTAAATTCTAGGCCCAAAATCACAGAAAACTAGCTAGTTGCGGTAGTATGCAGGCTTGAGATATTTATTCAATATAGTAGAAACAGCTACATAGCTTGAGATATGAAGTATACCAGTAGAGAATCTTAGGTATACCAATCTGAAAGTATAAAGTGCCTATCTGTCAATATACACCAAATTGAAAATAATAATATTAACATCACCAAAATTTGCACGGGGATTACTATCGATTTTTATCATTATTGGATAGTAATCGATTTAAATCCCCCATAACGAGGACTATTGATTAAGATAGTAATCGATAATCATCAGTAATAATCGATAGATATCAGATTAAAAATCAGGAATAACAATACTATTATTGTATACTTATTTTTAACTGTTTTACAAATTTTCGCATGTTTTCGTATATTTTCACAAGGTTTCGCAATTTAATATAAAATTTTATATTTTTTATTTATTATTATTATTATACATTATATTTAATTAAAAATATATTTTTAAAGGGTGTAGCGACTTAGAGAAGTTGGTAAGTTGTCACCCCCAAGTGGCAGGTCTAGGGTTCAAATCCCACTAACTACACTTTGAAAAATAGACCTGTGTTCTGGTAACTGTTTCCTGTCGATCGGTTGGGTATATCACCTGTAGTCCTTGGTTACCATCTTGAATGGGAGCCTTCGGGCGAAGTTGTGCCTTGTGATACAGACAAATCCAAGGAACCGGGGAAACAGAAACCCATTTGGCAAGACCCGAGTAAAAAGGTAGCAAAGATCTTTGACGGTGCTACCAAAACCAGAATATCGGAAACCGGAGCTAGAAAACTGGACGATATGACCTTCGGAGGAGAGGGTCCACCAACCTGGCCACCAGAGTCGTACCGGAGGAAAAGGACCTATGTTATAGAAGTAGGTACCAGGGAGAGAAAAACCATGATGGCACCTAATGCCGAGTAGATCAACCCTCCCGAGCCAACTGGATTGGAAGTCTGGGAAACTGGTGAAGGACCGGTAGGAAAGTGATGGAGGGTACCGGGGTTGGAGCGAACCTTACAAGGGCAGAAGTAGGTATTGGTAAGAGGACAAGGGTACCTTTGTTTCGCAAGTGTTGGCCTCGGCCATAGCGATAAGTACCGAAGTGTAGGTGAATACCTGATATGGGACAGGTACCGCTCTACCAAGTCCCCCGTCGAGGATAACAGGACTGGGAATACCCGGCTGGGTCCTAAGCCAATGGATAAGTATCCGGAACTTGCTGACTGACTTATGTAACGGGCCTGTTCTGGTGATACAAGATAGGTTGGCAGGCGGACATGGATCAGAGGGTTTAAATAGGCAATTCCCGTAGTTGGGTTGCAGGTATGGCAGCTAGTGTGGAACCCTTGGTGGACCACTTAAATTAGACACCAAAAGTGTACGTGTGGCTAGATGCATTCTCGTCTAGAATCAGAGGGTTTAAATAGGCAATTCCCGTAGTTGGGTTGCAGGTATGGCAGCTAGTGTGGAACCCTTGGGCGGACCACTTAAATTAGACACCAAAAGTGTACGTGTGGCTAGATGTATCCTCGTCTATGTAACAAATGCTGGTATTCCCCTA